>JAUTBZ010182539.1:0-22871 GCA_032361785.1 Lepetodrilus galriftensis | reverse complement strand
GAGAGGGAGAGAGAAAGAGAAAGAGAGAGAGGTAGAGAGAAGGAGAAAGAGAGGGAGAGAGAACAGAGAGAGGGGAGATAGAGATAACAGAGAGAGATAGGGGAGAAAGAGGGGGGAGAGAGAGAGAGAGAGAGAGAGAGAGAGACAGAGAGAGAGAGACAGAGAGAGAGAGACAGAGACAGAGAGAGATATTCCATATTTCCTCGATGAAAAATCCGAAGATTGATATCATAATGAGTTATTTTACATTTCGATAGCGATAGAAAATATTGTTTGGAAAGTAGTATATGGACAATACAGCATCAGTGCTCAGCATCTGTGATTAGCACCAAAGGGGTTAATCCTTTGATTGAAGTAAGACACGGTAAATAACAGATTCCACCAACATGTTTCAAAGGTGTTCGGCCAAGTCTTCCGGAACTACAAAACATAAAAATCTGTTTCTAGGCTGCACAGCCTTTGGCAGGTATCCAGTTGAACATTTAAAGGGTTAATTAGAATATTACTCAAACTTGCAAATCTTCTCAGAACTAATTTGCAATGAAATTAGCGAAGCATCAGTGGTTGAAATTGCAAAATGACTATTGCACTGAGAACACATCAGGTCATGTATAGGTTATCCATTGATACATGCTCTCAGAGACCTTCCACAAACCCTTCATCATGCCAATCTGCAAAATTCCCCAAAAGAATTTGCATAGTAAACTCCTCCAATGTAAACAGCAACCACTCCACACAGAAAAACAAATAAAACTCCAAGTGTTAAAATCCACACAAGCATAATAATCCAATGGAGAGAAAGAACAGAGAGAGCAGTAGGAGGAGGAAAACGAAATCCAGGAAGAATTTACCTTGAAACGAGAAGTTAGCTTCTTGGGGGACTGCAAAGCTAAGAGAAGCAGCACGGATTTATATATCCCAAAAGCCACGACAGTCTCGGAGACACGAGTCAGAGGACAGACTCAGGACGAGGATCCTTAGCGGAAGAGGAGGAAGATAAGATGGCACTCGGTAGCTGCTGCCCTGTCAACTTTCAAGGTCTCACTCCATATTGAGCGAGGGACCGGCAGCCAGCTAGTGTTGTGGCCACAGATTGGTTGCAGTACTTCTGGAAGGGGGGGATCAGATTTCTGCCAGTCATAGTAATAAGCAGCCACTGTAATCCTTGCTTCCCCATAACTCTGACTGACAGGTACATGAGGAGGGAGGAATGTCCCAATCCCCGGGTCCACAGTCCCCCGTAGGCAAGGCGACGGCACCGTAGGCAAGACGACCGATGCGACACACCCCAAAACATTAGCTTCCTGGTTTTCGGTTTCCTCTTCCTGGAAGGAAAGGAGTGTCGTGGTCTGATGATGGTGTTGTCATTTGTGGTCATGTATCCAGGACATTTCTGTGGGCACTGTGGTCAGAAACAGGTGTGACTGTGGTCCTTTTAGAGGTGTGCCTGTGGCCTATGTGGAATGCGAGACTGGTCCACAAGGAACGTGACAATGGTCCACAAGGAATGTGACAATGGTCCATAAGGAATGGTTCAATATGAGTTGTCCATAAGGAATATGACAATGGTCCATAATGAATGTGACACTGGTTCATAAGGAATATGTGACAATGGTAGCTAAGGAATGTGAGACTAGTCTATAAGGAATATGACAATGGTCCATAATGAATATGAGTCTGGACCACGAGGAATGCAAGACTGGTCCATAAGAAATAAAGGACATGAGTTTGGTCCACCAAGGAATGTGTCACAATGCTGGCATGTGCTTATGGGGATATTACTGAATCAGACAAATACAAACAAGTCAAAATGGTTTTCTCTGACAAAAAGTAATCCTTCACAGAGAAAAAATTACTAAATTTCCATGAACTTGGACCAATCCTCTACATTGCAGTTTCAATTCTCCTGTTCCCAGGACAAGAGACAGGACACAAGAAAGGACATGACAACAGGACAACAGGCACTGTTTCATGGAACTGGGGTTTGCCACAGTGAACAATTAACTGGTGAAAGTTTGTGGCCATCTCCGTGATGCAAGAGTAAAAGTCTGAAATTTCACAGGTGAGATGTACTGTTTGGATTCTTCTGTATTACAATTCCGTTGTTTAACTATTTGTTAGGTTGTTGTCATTGTTGTATTCCTGTATTCCATGTACCTCGTAATAACATAGCATGATTGATTGCTCTTCTTAACTTTAGTATCGTATGTGTCGTAGAACAGTCAGGATTCTAACCTGGATTCGTATCATTATGAGGCAAACTTACTTTTGATTATCTATGTTCATGTCAATAAATTCTCTAATACATGGAAGATACAATTTTTCCAGTATAATTATCACAAATATTTTCTTTTTCTATACATGTTGGTTAAAGGTTTTATCCAAAAATTAACGGTAATGACTGATGAAATCTTAGTATTCAGGTTTAAAAAACATAATCCTTCAATTACAATTCTAGGAATGTTCATGTGTTTTGTTAAAGACTGGTATTCCTACTTAAATATCATGTTTATCTCAAATATCATGTTTATCTCAAATACCATGTTTATCTCAACTACCATGTTTATCTCATCTCAATGGTGTGAGCGAGACAATATTTTGACAAGTGATGCACCAAGCAGCAAAAATATCAACTCTTTCCATGCCATGTGGGGAGATTAATGTGTTTATTCAGCATCTCTCATGAGAAGTCTGAGACTAACTAGAAACACTTTGGAAGGTCGCAAATTACTCAGCTTACACTTTGAGAAAGTTCCTGGTAATGAAAACAAATTTGGCATTTCCAGGTGTTTTTCAATATAGACTGTGGGAATTTCTGTGTTGTTGTTGTTGTTGTTGTTGTTGTTGTTGTTGTTATTTTTATAGACTTTTGTTTAATAATGGTGAATATTTTTGAAAAACAATAAAAATAATAAATAATTTTTAAATAATAGAAATTTAATGTAATTAAAGTGATCCTACACCCATTTTACTATTAACTTTGTAAATATATCTAATTATTATAAACCCTGCATATTCTTTGCAAATTATGTGCAAAAGGATACAGATTATCACTCTTATATACTATAGATGTATTACGTATACCAAGTATAATATTTAACCTTCTCACTGCTGGAGGCAACTGGTGATGCCCTTGGGGATAATCAGCATTGAAAAGGTTAAAGTTGGAAGTGGGAGCCGTGTGAACACTGATCACTTTCTTTACGTCTTCATTCACTACAAACTTATCTTGACAGCATCGTGTAGTTGTTCTGTGAAGTGGTGCCCGTGTGTGTTTTGGCATGGAACAGATACGTGCTATTTACTTATCATCGAGTTTACTTACTCTTCCTAAATTTGCGATAATTGCATGAGCATCGTTTTTTTGTTTGTTTTCTTTTTGTGTTGGTACTTGGAAACACTTTTGAGATTATCTTGTTTCTATGGTGGGCTTGTCAGTTTACGGCAGGGGAAAACCTGCAACACCAGTGGTGCAGTAATTAAACCTGCAAGCTCAGGGTACTGACTAACCAAGGAAAAGAACCTAGGTCAAGCATAATCGCATGAGATGTGGTGTCTGGACCTCTGAACATGTTTGGACTCTGAACCTCTCGGCCGGTATTCATAAAAGGACTTAAGTCAGTTTTTGATGACCAAATATATAGCAAAAACTGACTTAGCCCCATTATGAATACCGGCCCTGGTTCCAAAGACATCGTGATGATCTTTATTCTGTGCATTGCCCTGCCACCCACACACTCCTAGATATACGGGGAGTAGACTAAAGATGGACAGCCTCATCACCTTTTTAGGCAAGGTTGTATGTTCAATATACTATCACATTTAGATTGCTGACGAGCAGTCAAAGGCATATCTTAATTTTAATTCAGTCAAAAACATAAAACATTACTTGAAAATATAAAAAAATTATCTTGGTACAAAACTCCCATAATAATGTTTTTCAATACAGTTTTTATTTTAATACATTCAAGTGACCAGTTTTATGACCAAAATTATTATATGGAAATTAATAGTTTTGTTTTTATCAAGAGATAATTAATATTTAACATGTTCAAAGGTAAAGTAAGAATGGGTCACGTAAAGATTATCATCGGTGGTCTAGAGTTGTAATTGTCAGGTCATGATGGTCCAGTTACAGTATGATAGATCTATGTCACAATATTAAAGGGATACTTGTGAAGTAATGGTCAATTTACATTCATAAAATCATTATTTCTGAGTGATAATTGTAAATTCATAATTGTTGGTACTAACTGGTTTTATCTAATGGATCCACTTTCAGAATTTATTGAGATTTTATGAGTGATTCTTCCGATATTCAAAACAAATCAAAATCTTCTTTTGCCAACTCCCTCAAACAAAAAATTAAAGTGTTTAGAAATACAACCATCTAATCGTCACATCATCTTTCAACTAAAATAAATATATTATTTTTTCTTGACAGCATGCATAAAAGATGTCTCTATTGACAGGGCATAAACGAAACATAAATTCCCATTTTCTAATAAACTCCTGAGATTTTTCTTTCTTTATAGCACCAACCTCGAGAATCTATTTTTAAGCCAGCAACACAATAGCTCCTCGTTTCCCAGCTGTTTTCTGGATCGTGAATTCTCTTCATCTGAGGTACCGCCATAATGATAAAGCTTCCTCTTCAGACATTTACTTGGCACGGGATCGCGCGGGTTATAGATACACACACGCGAGCATGCACGCACATAGAGCGAGAGCGTCTCCTGGGACCCGCTCCGAGGAACAATCATAGCACTACGAGAGTCTTAACTCCTGTGGAGCCAGGTCTGTCTCTTGTAGTACTATGAGTCCAATTACGGTAACCCTTTCCTGGCTGGATTAACCCTTTCCTGGCCAGATTAACCCTCTCCTTGCTGGATTAGACACAGACACTGTTCTTTACGGCATCTCCGGCTGCCTCCAGCATGGAGAGGGTTAAACAGGACCCTGGCCTGAATTTCATAAAAAGAATGTTGTATCGTAGTCAGGGCATAAATCAGGCATATATCAGGGCATACACCATTCTTTTTACTATGAAAGGAAATTACGTAAACTTCAATTTATACCTGGATTAATGGTTAGACCCTTTCATGAAATACAAGCCTGACCCTGTGATTACGAAACATCTTTTAGATCAATTTATTGCTCAAGGTTTTGTTCACAAATCCTCATATACAATTTGAGCTTGAGCTTGAGCATGAAATCGCACTCAAAAATGTAATAATCTCAAGGCCTGGGTAAGCTTTCATAAGCTCATATTTACTATAACAGACCATGGAGTTGAGAAGGAACACTGAGTGTACAATGATCCATTGACCGGGGATAATAATGTGGCACTTAGAGCATGTCTTAAGGGGTGGATTTGGCGCATTATAAGTGGCCTAGTATTATATATTATTATTATTATTGTATCTGTATCTGTATCATTTCCACTGATTACTGAGTACTACCAGAGCACTATTATGGTTTTAGCAGATATGAGGGCTTCACTAAGGGGTGCCTAGCTTAGCTTATCCATACCACGCTTCAACAGTTGTTGCTTACTTGCTTATTTACGACCACATTGTTGCCTTGACAACAGGAACTATCCCTGTACGGTTATCATAACCAACATTTCAGGATATTTTCTGCCTCTGCTATTTCTATGCCTGTTTACCAAACAATATATCTTGGACCCCGAGTTCACATAAAGTTTAGCCAAATCAGAAATTCAACGGAAAACATCTAGACAGTTTATTGTGGTTGATTTATAACCAGTAGGTAAAAGATCTTAAAGATGTGAATATATCTTTACTTGTGATTTTGGGAATTTCTTTCATCTAGAATTCTTATTTTGAAATTAGCATGAAACGCTGGTATTTATTTCTCTCATATTTCTTATATATCAGATGGTTGATTGCTATACTTCATTGATGAAGAATATATTTCAAAGGATTCAAATATGTGTACAGTAGTTCCTCCTTCGAGGTAGATCGAATTGCAATTTTATTACAATAAATTCATCCATATTTAAACAAAATTATAAATAGATAGACCTGAGAATGCTAAAAGCATACTCCCCAAGGATTGGAGAATGTGTTATTATGATAAGAAAGTCAGGATTATGGTTGTATATGTAATCAAGGTACATATGTAATCAAAGTGGAACTGAGAATGATGAAAGTATAATCCTCAAGGGTGCTATTATCTTACTGATGTGAAAGTAGAATGTCACAACTTTCTGTAAATGAAACATGATACAACACTATTGATGAATATCCACGGCAAAGAGTTTTTACTTCAAATTTCTTAATGAATAGTAACTTATCCTTAAAGAAAAATATGAAGATCCTGCCACAAATGCCAAATGGATATATTAGACTAGTATTTTATAATAATTGTATTTATTATTTGCATAGATTCGTATAATGCTTTATAATAAACTAAAGTAATCATGTTTTTCCAATGATATGTAATAACTATAACAAATAAAATAACAGTTTCCAACGTAAAATATGAAATAATGAGATGGAAAGCACAAACTTCCTTCAAAGTTTCAGAGAAAACATTCAAAATATTTGAAAATGCAAAGAGAATAAAGTGAACAAATTATTTCAAACAAAACCAAAACCAAACGAGACAATATTTCAGTTGAAATTATCAAAATCATTCTCAATTAGATTATATTCAAATTCATAAGAAACATTTATCCCCACAACTTATCTCGGTAACACAGCATTTACTTTGAGATTTTATGAGTGATTCTTCCGATTTGTATAGCAATTGTTTGAAACTTCATTCTGTATCACTAACAAATGACTCACGACGTGATTCCATACTTTTACTTTCTATTAATACTTGTAATTCCCTTAGATAAAGAGTCTCTATGCTGTTCATACTCCATCAAATCAGAAAATCAAAAACATAATTAGTTAAATTTTCAACACCAAAAACTGGCACACTTCAATGTATAACGGTAAGTATTAAGGGAAGAATATCCTTTTCAAATTCAGCATGATTAGTCAGTGAAAAGACATGATAAATTGCAAACAAAATTATCATGGAGAAATAGCAGGAAATTTATCATGGAGAAATAGCAGGGCCGGTATTCATAAAGGGGCTTAAGTCAGTTTTTGATGACCAAATATATAGCAAATACTGACTTAGCCCCTTTATGAATACGGCCCAGGAGTATAGTTTAATTTAAGATAAATTCAGCTCAATTGGCAGCCTAGGCAAAACAGAGGATGCACATAGCAAAGTTTGGTGATGACAACTCGACCAGTCAAAGTTGACTGACATCATCAGAAATTGACGTGACAAGCGTCATCAGAAATTGAAGTGACAAGCATCATCAGAAATTGAAGTGACAAACGTCACCAGATATGGGAATGCAATAGACGAGATGAGATAAGTCAGAGGTGAAACTGACATGCCTTTTGATTGGCTGTCACTTACTCATCAGCATCCTCGCCTTGGTCAAACCTTGCAATCAACGAAACATGTCATTATGACCTCGTAACAAATGTCACAATATACCATATTGATTGAGAGCCAGCAAATGATAAAATGTTTTACATGTATTTATGTATTTATCACTATGAGCTAATAAAAGCAAGATTCAAGTGCATCAGCCATCAAATGATAAAAGGTTTTACATGTATTAGGTATCACTATGAGCTTCTTAAAAAAAGCAAGATTTGTGTTCAACAGCCATCAAATGTTAAAATGCTTTTACATGTAAATATATCATGTCATATAATAACATTAATATCAACTACATGCCTTGATAAATTGATATAATTTGGTATTAGCCAATAAAAACTCTTTTCATACCATATTCATTCAATATTAAACAAATTACACATACTTGAAGTTTTAAAAATATACCAGTATATTTATGCATGCTTCTGTACTAATGCATGCTAATGTTCATAAAGAAATCCCCATTATTATGACTATCTTCAACTACATGCAGTTTTAGTAAAATTTAAGCAATGCTGGTTTTATTATTAATTCAGAATAAAAAATAGGTTGTGTTGAAAGCTCTGCTAAAAGGTAAATAATGATGATACTGATCAATAAATATTTGAATTTTATCTAATGAAATGTGTTATTGAAACTGAATGAATATTGCTTTAACTATAGCAATTAGTAGCTGAAAATTGTATATCATGTTTTAAATGATTCTGCAATCAGTCATGCATTTATTTAGTCAAAAATAGTATTGAAATATGTCAGGTAAATGGAGTATCAAATACAGTGAGGCAGATCATGAAATGAAATAATGTTTAAAATAGCATATCAGCATAATGTTTAAAATAGCAGAAAAGCAGTAGCATGTTCATGCAAATCTTAAAATAATAAGTTCTCAAAAAGAAAACCACTCTATTCTGAATAAAAACAAGTGTCAACTGACAACTTGAACCAACACAAAAACCACACGTGTATTTATCTCAAATAAAATGCCATAAAAATATGTGACAACTGTACAATTAATAAACCACACATTTTTAAGTCACCAAAAAATCCACTCGAAAGAAATTTTAAAAACACCAAAATAATTAAATGCCTTTGTATTTCTCCTTAACATGAGCAATGTTATTCATGTTTTAAAAAGTCAGCCATGATGAACATGGTGAATGAATCCAAAGGCATTTAGTGGTAAAGAAAGATCTTGTTTTATAGCATAAAGAGAGAGGGACATAAACGTGCTCCCAGCTGTACAACTCACTCTGTAGATCCTCCTTCTCTACAGGAGAATAAGGAAAAGTGTTATTGCTTTGTTCATTGCCACATAACACTTACACCTGCTATTAATGCCATTTGTAAGCAAGAATTCTGCGAGTAAATCCCCATTTGTACGCAAGAATTACAAATGGAAATGTCATCGCGAAATTAATGGTTACCAGTGGTAACATATCAGCTGTATACAGTTCAATAAATATTGTAATAAACATTGTAATTTTTATTCCATGTAAACTAATTTACATATTTATTATTAATTAGAATTTAGATCAAAAGAACAAATAATGATATACATAGAAATGCCACAAGTATCAATGAAAGGGGGAAATATGGTATGAAAATATTGATCGCATACATAATTTTCTGCCGATTTATTTATCCTTAAAATTTACATTGCTTTTACAATATCTGATGTTGATTTTATGAACTAAATACCAACGACAAACCAGGATCCATTAAGTTTTAAGCAACTAAACCATAATATTATCCTGCCATTTAACTTAAAAACCAACATTCATCCAACAACATTCAGTGATCGCCTTCCAGCCATAGAAACCGCGAAAAAAATTAACGAAGCAATACAGTGTAATTATTGCAATTGCGATTTGCGAACATATTATTTTTAAACATCATTGCAATTAATTGCTATATTCAAGTGCTTATGAGTCGTAACATGCATGGCCAACAGCAGCGTTGATCATTCTGTTTAGATATTGCGCTATACACACATGCGTATATATAACTATGGACCTGTATGTCCTGAGTATATGAATGATGCGATATACGTGTGCGCAATATGACAATGGTGAAGCAGTTCGCTATATTATATGTATAGTAGGAGGTGTTATTCATGGCATGATGACGATAATGGATAGTCCGAAAATGAAGTTTAGAAACAGTTGAAAACAGCTTAAAACATCACAAAACTGTTCAACAGTGAAATACACATTAATTATATGTAACAATGTGATAATGTAATAAATATGTAACGTATAAATGTACCAATGATGATTGATAAGAAGATGATGATGTAATATACAAAACAAACAGAAACATGACGGAAAATTATGATATTGTGTGTATGAAAGTGTACACACAAATTGATGATGTCATGTATGAAACAACCATAACCATGACAAAAACTTGTGAAGTTGAATCACACAAATTTGTACATGGATGATATCACATTGAAAGTACACACAAACTGATGATGTCACAATGAAAAAGTACACAACAAATGATGATGTCACGATGAAAAAGTACACATAAAGTGATGATGTCATAATGTACTTACTCGTCCTCCTGCTGCTGGCGTCTCCTGCGCCGAGCCTCACGCCGTTCCTCCATAGACATTTTGGTCAAATTTGGTCACTAGCGAAACTCTGAAAACACAGAACATAGAGAGTAAAACATACTGCTGCATTTTATTTTATTTGTGGTAGACGACGTACTAACAGGAAAATTTACTGCTGTGCACCCTTGGTATAGCGCAACTTGATGGGTCCCCAATATGGCCTCAATATATGCCCAAAACTATTTTAAAATAAAGGAATTTGATGGTGATGGTGGAAAACACTATAAATGAGCAGCAAAGATTTGGGGGCTCATACATGTTAGATACTCATGCTCTGATCTTAAAATTTTGTATCTAGATTTTTCATAGAAATGAAAAATACCCCAAAATGGTTAAATCCTCTTCCAGAGGCATACCGTCAGTTTTTTTTTTTTATTTAGTTTTTTTTTTAAAATATTGTGAGATATTGAAATTGTGGCAAATGCATCAGTAAATGAGCTGTAATTACATATGAACAAAATACATTTTCATTAATAAATAAAATTACAACATACCCATTATTTCAATAATCTAAAAAGAATAACTAAAAGACAATCTTGTTCATTTGGTGTCATTTTACTATTAGAGGGATTAAATCATATTAGCACTGGTACATACAGAATGAGTTACTTCCAAAAACGGATTTACGACCAACCTTTATGTACCGTTACAAAGAATTAAATCCATAATTTCATAAACTATAGACAGTTTGTCAGTTGATGGGAATCGCTGATACAGGTATTCTGATGGTTGTCATGGCAATAAGAAGAGATAAACTTAACCACATGCCTGCTTCCAAAGAGATAATATCCACGTTATCACCAGTGTGTTAATTTCTAACAGGTTTGCACCACTCCCTCTCCAGGTGAACGTTCCTACTACAGCCAGACCCGGCTTCACAGCGTCTGGTCTCAGACACCAACGTAATAATTAGCTTAATTTTACGCTACCTACGTTTCACTTTGATACGTGTGTAACAGAGCCTTCATGTGTGTTATCAGTGCAAATTTAAGTACTTTCAGGTGAAATGAAACCGTTTAAGTAAGTTCAAGGCTAAAAAGATAGAATTTTAAAATAATCATTATTTAGTTCAATTCAATTCTTTAAGCGCTTTCAGCATACTGTTAGTGCATGTATATGTAGCCGGGTGTGATATAAGATGCTCCTACTGGTCTTGGCCAGTGGGGTTATACCCCTTTGGCTCAGTCGGCCTACTGGTCTTCGCCAGTGGGGTTACCCCTTTGGCTCAGTCGGTAGAGCGTTGGACTCACAATCCAGCAACTCGGGTTCAAATCCCAGGGTGATCGGAATGATCCTCTGTTTCAGATATAGCACTATATGAATGGATTACCTATATCCATACCTATTGTGTACAAAGTCACTCATCCATATACATGAATATATTAGTAATGTATTGAAATTTCATAACTGTAAATCCATTGGCTAGTCTGAGAACAATCCTAGTAATATACCGTTAAACAGTAGTTTATGACATCACTGCATGTTTATGATGGGACAAGAACCCATAGTAAACAAATGCTTTGGTAAAACTCACAACTCTAGCTGGGTACAAATAAACCAAGGAAGATAGACATATTTTAACAAATATCGATTGCATCCCGTTCTGATTCGGAATTTTATTTTCCATTGCATTGGATAAATCAAAGAAATGTTCATAATTAAAATATTTGAGTTTTTAGTCAAACATGGTACCACTGGACCCTTACTCTCCCCCCCCCTCCCCCTCCCCCTCCCAATCTCTATCCCACCAACACACTCTGGCTTTCATCACCCCACTCACTTTCCCTCCTGTATTTAGTACCTATCACAGACCAAAAATACTTTTTCCAGCCACTTCCAGAATTCCAGATATCAATAACTTCTTGGACACTTATTTACTTCCAGGTGTTCCATATGCAATACCTGTACAAGCAAACCAACTGTAACCTGATCACAGCCAACAAGGATCAGATGCTACCAGCGATCTCATGATCAGGCCTAATAAACTGCTACCGTAACCAGGTGGGTTCAATTCACTGCTAACAGCAATTCCCTGGTGGGTCCAATTCACTGCTATGCCATGGTGATACCAATTCACTGCTATCAGCAATTCCCTGGTGGGTCCAATTCACTGCTATCAGCAATTCCTTGGTGGGTCCAATTCACTGCTAACAGCAATTCCTTGGTGCGTCCAATTCACTGCTAACAGCAATCCTTTGGTGGGGCCAATTCACTGCTACCAGACATTCCTTGGTGGGTCTAATTTACTACTACCAGCAATTCCCTGGTGGGTCCAATTCACTGCTACCAGAATTCCCTGGTGGGTCCAATTCACTGCTACCAACAATTCCCTGGTGGGCCCAATTCACTGCTAACAGCAATTCCCATGGCCCAGTCCAATTCACTGCTAACATCAATTCCTTGGTGGGTACAATTCACTGCGTTGTCAGACCACCATAACATAGGTAAACCATTGGCGCTGACCCCTGCAGCTGATAACAACACACTAGCTAAACATGGGGCAAGGTAATGAAGGGTATCAGGTACTGGAACCAGTACACCAGGGGCCCCAAACAATATACAGGAACCTCCAGCCTATTAGAATCTGACCCAGATCTGTACCTTGAATCCTGCATCTTGTAATATACAACCACAAAATTGGTAGGATTCAATTGCATGAAGACCTTTATAAGCTGTAGTGGACATGCTTAGACTATCCATAGAGGGTAAAATGAAATAGTATAAATATAAATTATAATAAAAAATAAAATGTAAATTTAAAAATAATAAAAATAAATAAATTTAAATTATATTGATTGATACTGTACTAGTATATATATATATATATATGAAAGAAGCTGCTGAAATTCTTTATGGGCATGCTTTGTTATAATTTAGGTAGCTATCTAAGAAGGAATCCTTTCTTATCAAGATTTAACTTTAGATATACTGGATTCAACATAATAATGGCTTTATATGACATCTCCAGGCTTCTAGTATAAATAAGATTAACATCCAGAATTAACCTTTTACTTCACCCGTAAAATTAAATTGGCAATTAACAAAGACGTGGATTCTAATCTACCTCTGTACACTGGTAACCCCGATAACCCTGATGGTCGTACATCTACAGTGTGTAACAGAATAGCTGGCGTACGCTCAGACATATGATACTACAGAAGTCCTATTACACTATATGCTGTTGAATTACCAGTCATAAGTTCTATAATGCTATTCCAGGTCAGGCCAGATGGTATCTGTGGAATGATGAAGACATGTCTACAAAGACAAGCACACACATACGGTAGTTCCACAACATGGTAGAGAACCAGTGCAGAAAGATCTGTGATCTGGATTAGCATTTCACCAGCCCCTCCCCACTCTCTGTCCCCACTCCCTGACAGCCCTCCTTCTCTGTTCCCTCTCCCTCACAGTGCATCAAGATCTGTCCATCCCACACCTCCCCCCACCCACTCACAGCCTCCCGCTTTTCCATACCTCTTCCCTCTGCCCACTCAATCTTCAGGTAAGGTTGTACGCTGGATACAAACCCTGCTACTGACATCTGATACCCCCTCGCAGATAAACCCGGCCAGATTCCGGAACTCTCGGCGAAAACTTACAACCCACAGCACTCGCTTCACTTCAATTAATTTTCAAGAAAGCGTCAACGTCATTTTAATCTACCCAGAAGAAAACTCCGAATTTAAGAGATTTATTTGTGGTTTTTTTTAGGAGGGAAAGATGGGAGGGAGGGACAGAGAAGACCCGTTGCCATGGCAACACCTGACTAAATATGGCATTAGAGTTACTGCTGGGGCCGCCATTTTGGATTCTGCTACCTTGTAGATTATGACAAGAATGTCTGTGGCTGAAGATAGTTCCTCCCTCGTTATAACACAGTGCTGTAGTACCAGTGCCGTACCTCATTATAGAGCACCCATTCACAGGTGACTAGGAAAGTTAAGCAAATTGGAAGGATAACAAAATACTAATTTACAATTTCTAACCGTATTTGACATAATATTAAGGTGCTGGGACAAGTTGTATAAAAACGCATGATATAATAAAAAGTATACTAAATTTATCATTTCTAACTGTACTTGATAGATGATGATCGGGAATATTTAATAAACTTGCAAGATATCAAATACTAATTTACAATTCATAATAATATTTTACATGGAGATGAGGAAAGTAAAATAAACTTGCATGATACATTATCCAAATTTTCAATTCCTAATTATATTTTTAATGATGATGGAGGAATTTTAATAAACGCGCAAGATACAATAAACAAAATTACAATTCTTAACTGTATTTGACATGACTTTCAAACTTATCCAAAAGTTAGACTAGACAATCATATCAGTTATAGCATCCTTAACCAAAATAGAACGTAAATGCTTTGTATGTTTATATAGTTTATCGTTTCAACGGTCTAAAATAGCAGAATATGTGAGTCAACATGCTATTTGTTTGCAACTAAACATATACTATTACATCACTGGTAAGAAAGCGAAAACCAAAAGAAACATATTTCTCCAACAGTTACTTTTGGCAGCAGCCATGTCATAATACAGGCAATGTTCTTCTTGAAATGTCTTTAAATGTAAACATCATCAGTAAATGTAATCATCAATGTAATCAGCATGTGCATCTTACATATTATAATAAATACCATATTTATATAGTGCCCTGTTCATGCTTGTAGCCGGTTCAAAAGTGCTTGTTTCCATATTCTAATAAACTTCTGAAGAGTTTTAACCCATGTAGTACAAACAGCAATGTAATCGGCACAAGTGCATCTTACATACATATGTAATAAATATGATTTGCACCCTAGGCATGTTCAAAACTGCTTATTCCTACTTTCTAGTCAACTTCTGGAACCATGTGATAGAAACAGCTACCCAAACACCGTTGAAGAACTTATTTTCAAAACAAACATGAACTTGTCTCCTTATTCGTCATAAGTTAATGTATATTCTGATATTTGGGTTAACCCTCTCCCTGTTGCATTAGACACAGATACAGCTTATTTGGGCACCTCTGGTTGTCTCCAGCATGGAGAGGGTCAAAACCAGTTTATGCTCACACTGTGAGGCTCTTGATAACCAGTAGACCTTAATGATAAACAGATATCATATGTCCTGCGATATCGCTACAGTATATTTCTTATTTTATACATATGTATATAATATATGTGTGTCACTTCTTCTCACAACCGGCTCTAATTTCCAAAGGTCCCAATTTGTAGAAGCATACTCCTGTATAGTCGGAAAATATATTACATGTAATAATAATAGTAATAATAATAATAATAAATATCAAATTCACATGACACCTTTTCCCAAGTTATAAAAGCATACCCCTGTTTCTCATAGAGATGGAAAATTCAATAATGATAATAAAAATAATAATAATAATAATAATAACAAATTTCAATGTTATATAATATTATATACTATTAGTGCCCGCTCATGGTAGTATAGTCTGTGAAAATGCACTTTATAATGTAAGAACACTAATTCAGGTCTGTGGCTATGCATACATCAGATTAGTTGCATGGGAAGTAGGATCAAAACAAAAACTACCGTCCTGACAGCTAATTACCATTTGCAACACTTGATTGCTCTCAGAAGAGGCTGAGAATTTCCTTTGAGTTTCTCAACGTGTGAAGTCTGCAATGGTTACCATGGAAACCACTACATAAAACTGCACTAACTGTTCAGCCAAGATAAGCAGACATATTATTTTTAGCCCAATTTTGACCATTCCAAATGTAATATTCTATTTCCATACCAAGGCCAGCTAAAATAAGGTAAAGAACGAGTTACTAAGAGAATTTTGGCATAAATATGAATGCACGTCATCAACGATTTCATATCTCATTTGTCTGGTCTTCTCTACATGAATGAGTCTATGCACGCCATAGATCTAATTCAAACGGCAGAATTCATATGTCCACAGTAGTTATACTTCCCTAAAAGAATAAAATTATACTTTTTAAAGCTATATTCTTCTAAAAATATGACAGAGAACATGCAGGGATATTCGACTGCCTCATTTTACAATTTTAAAGTTAAAATATAGCAATTTCTATTTTACAGTACCATGGAAAAATAGTTCAATATCACTTTTAAAAGGTGCATGACAATGGTAGTGCATGCTTAAAGCACTAAACACTACATATTATGGATGCAAGGACATTATAAAGGACTATTGGAATGTACTTGAATTCTAAGGATTCAATGCATTATTATTACTGGTATCACAAAATGAGTTAAAATACGAAATGTTGAATATTACATTTTATACCTTTTATTTGTGTTTCAGAAAATCCATCCAAGACCACTGGTTTGATATGATAACCTGTTCTGCAGTAAAACCTACCAAGGTCAAATGAAGAATATTAACAAGTGCCCACGTGGAGGTTCTGCACAAGCAGACTGATATAATAATACTTTCCAGATATACCACTTAACCTCACTAATAAATCACAAAGAAAACTTCAGGAAAATCCATCCAAATTCAGAACAAATTTCACCTCCAAGAATTAACTCGATGGAATCAAAACAGCAAAATCAGCAAATAAACCCCAATTCCAATTTCTTTTTTCAGAGGCGAGGAAATTTCTCAGATCTAGTCTTGAAAGCAATGTATACAGCAGACCTACCTGACTAAAATAAGTGTTCCTGGAAGTTTTAACTATACGAGTAGAGGCTCCGCGGTGCCTCACGTCCTATCTGGAATGCTTAGAAATATCCTATATGAAGAGAATACTGCCGCTGGTGGACCATATCCAAGAAGTAAATGGTAAAGTGGAACATATATCTCTGCCTACCCAATGTGAAGGTGATTCTCTCGGCAGGCCAGCCTACGGTTCCGTGGGAGGGTGGGCGAGATACCGAGAGCTACTCTATACACCGTACAGCTGGTACGACCTCCTCTTGATACACACAGCACTGTATTCGATAGTCCGGCTGAATCGAGATGGGAGCAGACGGAGACCAGGAATGAGAGCAGACGGTCACAGATTCTCAGAATCAGATGCAAAATTTCTCAAGAAATCTCAGTGAAAATGTTCCAGAGGGGTATTCCTTCACATAAATTCAGTAAAGCAGACGGTCAAATTCATAAAAGCAGCCGGTCACTGACTCAGAAAAGCAGGTGCAAAAATCCTCAAGGAATTTCAGTGAAAAAGTTCCAGAGAGTCACTCAGTCACAGATTCAGAGATTCAGAAAAGCAGACGGTCACAGAAGAACAGACGCAAAGATCCTCAAGGAATTTCACTGAAAAAGTTCCTCCAGAGTCACTCCTTCACAGACATGTAATTTCCTTCTGTGTTTACCAAACAGTCAGAGCTGCAGGAAAAATTGAAAAATTCCTTGAGCACTCGCTGACACGCCTTCAGGTTCCTCCCTCTGCCTTTGCCTGTCACACTGTTTCACTCACTGCCCCCCTCTTCTCTTGGTCCGTAGATCTTCACGTATGTAAGCCCCAGCACCCCCTATAGCTTTCCCTCACCCAGGGGTCAGTGTAATTCAAGCCAATAACATGCCTGGGCTTCTGTAACTGCAAGCATGTGAGGGGTTACCCAACAACATTGGCGCCCGACTTAATAGGGTTAAGTAAGAAGAGATGTCTTCCTAATGAATCGTGGGCAATTTGGAAAGGTTTTTCGCCAAGATTACCAGATAAGATGATGGGTAGTGTGAGTAATGGTGATATGATGTGGTAACGTGATTCTCAGGATTTTCTGGTCTTTTCTGCATGTACCGTGTGCTTTCATAACCATTGCACCACAGTATGTGTACTATTGTCTGTGCACCATTATCTGTGCATCACAGCCATATAGTGCTACAATATATAACTATGTGCATCACAACTCGTACAACAGCAATAGCACTACAATCAGCGATAGAAACTTACCCTTAAAACTTACTGGCCCAAATAATTATTAAAACATCGAAATACTATTGTAAACCATCATAACAATTTTAGAGAGACAACGGTTCGTTCATTATAACAGACTTACTTGGGTCTATTCTCGAGTAATGGTACAAATGACAAATGTTTTCTACTGGCCCTTAGGATACCTTTAACATTTGGACAACAGGCAATAAATAGCAACAGGCACAGAATCATATAAGTGGTGACAATTTGGTAATCAATTCAAGAATGACTCTATCATGGGTACAGTCCTTAATGTTGCCCAAATGCATGTAGTCTATGCACCACAGCCAAGCACAACTTTATCACAGCAGGAGTGGAAACAGTAGCAGAATCAATAGAATCTGTTCACTGATAGTTTTGTTAACCTGTTTCCTGTTGCTATCTCTGAAAGATCTCACTAAATACTGTACCTCTCTGAACTGGCACACAGCTACAGGAAGTAGGAAAGATGTACACAGAACCTCTCTGAACTGGCACACAGCTACAGGAAGTAGGAAAGATGTACACAGAACCTCTCTGAACTGGCACACACCTACAGGAAGTAGGAAAGATGTACACAGAAGCTCTCTGAACTGGCACACAGCTACAGGAAGTAGGAAAGATGTACACAGAACATGAAACACAAAACACAGAACTGGTTCTCTTGCGGTGATAGATGACCAAATAGACGGTCATGGAAGAAACTTCAAAATCATATCCTGATTGGTTTGACAGACAGAACTACTTTACAAGAATACATTTATGGCAAAAAGCACTTTTTGTGTTTCTCCATACAGTACATGGCAACTATAAGTGCCTCCAGGAGAGAGAAGGTTAAGAAAGCAGTCACATGGCCCAGAGATTACGACGCTTTCTGAGAACGATTTCATGCTCAAGCTCAGATTTTATATGGAGATTTGTGTACAAAATTTTGAGTTAAGCATGGAATCATACCCAGAAAGGTTTTGTAATTTCAGGTCCACGGGAAGTTTTGCTAAAGTTTTTAAAGAGCAGAAACTTGGCACCTTGCTTATGAAGGTCTTGTTTTTAAAATCTTTAAATTTATTTATTTTATTTTTTTTATTATTATTTTGTTTAATTGGATTTTAGGGCCGCCTTCAAGATTCGTTCACTTATGTCATGACTTGTGGTCTCATAGCCATATATGAGAACACAGATCTCACACAGAGGTATCAGATACAAGTGTTGTTGTCTCCTAGCGGATACAAAACCTTCATGAAAAGGTCCCCAGTACTTGAAGACTACTGAATTTGTTTCTGTCAATTTGATGAGATGCTGAAAGGAATAGCGAATCCTTGGAAGCTAAAACAAATTGGTAAATCTTACAAAATAATTTGGGGAGGGCTAGATTTATATTGAAAACAGAAAAAGAATTCTATGACCACTGTGTCTGTTTTCATTGATATTCTGAGATACTCGAAGGAATAAACGCAGCATCTTTAGAAGCGAAAAGATTCGGTAAATTCTATAAAAGAATTTTGTGAAAATCGATACTGTGAAAACAGAAACAGTACTTTTTATTTGTTTCTGTTGATGTGTTTAGATTCTTAAAGGAAGAAAAACCTAATCTTTGGAAGCTGTATTAACCTTCTCCCTGCTGAATAAAATCAAAATGTTCTATTTCTCCATGTGATTGGGCAAGTTAACTCGCCTTCAGCAGGGAGAGGGTTGATAAAGAGGTTCAGTAAATTCTACAAAAGAATTGCAGGGGAGCAGATGATCAAATACCACTGTCTATGGTACTGTCAATATGATAAGATACTCGAAGGAATAAAATCAACATCTTTGGAAGCTATTAGAGAACATGCAAATTCTATAAAAGAACTGCAAGGGCGCAGATATGCAAATACCACTGTCTCTGTTACTGTTGATACCATTGTCTCTGTTACTGTTGATATCACTGTCTCTGTTACTGTTGATATCATTGTCTCTGTTACTGTTGATACCATTGTCTCTGATACTGTTGATATCACTGTCTCTGTTACTGTTGATATCACTGTCTCTGTTACTGTTGATATGATACTCAAAGGTATAAAAAAAAAAGCTGAAAGAATGGGTAAATTCTACAAAAGAATCGCAGGGCAAGAGATACCCAGAGACCACTGTCTGTTATATCAATACGATGCGCTACTCAAAGAAATAAAACCAGAATCTTTGGAAGCTATATTAAAATGATCCGTAAATTCTACAAAGGAATTTATGGAGAACTAATAACATGGCGTGAATCTGGTTTTTCTTTCCTTCCTTTGGTGCAAATTACTTGGAAAGCGAATATACTCTACGTTGACAAGGCATGTCGCAGCACGTGCGCACAACATTGGCACGATGCCAGGTGGGTCGTAGCGCGACTACGTGTTACTACAGTACCCGCATCTGCAGCTGGTAGGCATCGCCATGGCAACGGCAGAATCGGCACTTCTTATAGTTGTAGGTCTGCCGACTTTTGATGCAACTCGGAGATCCTAAGGTCAGATAGATGCATTCCGAATGCCATGTGTTCCAAATGAATCATATTTTGGTTTCATGTGTTACTGTCTATGTATGCTTCACACATTGCTATGAAACCATCTCGGAAACATGTTAACCATTATTGGTTCCATGTAATTAACCATTGCAGAGGTGTGTGACAAATTGTTCCCTTTAAGAAAATATGATTTTTGGTAGTCGTACGACATACGTATGATATTGGTAACAACATTGTGAAAATGTATATATATGAAATTGATATGGTCACATACACTAAGTACTGTAATGTAATTAACCTTATTCTGACTGATGACAACCAGAGTTGCTGAATATTGCAGTGTATACTATCAAGTCTGTATTGAGAACTTTGCACAGAAATGTCATTGGTCAAATCTGATTGGAACAAAATCAGAGGTCATGACTGATTTGTGTTATTAAAATAATAAAAATAACAATTTTTTTAATATTTATTATTGAAAATGTATGCAGGTTTTATTAGCTGTTTCAATAAATACAAATAAGAAATCCTATATTAATAATCCACTACATTTGCTTTCATTCCACATTTCCAAAATATCAGTCAAATACGGTAATATAGGAGAGTGTCTCAGTACTGTTGCTATGTTAATATATGAGAGTGTCTCAGTACTGTTGCTATGGTAATATAGGAGAGTGTCTCAGTACTGTTGCTATGGTAATATAAGAGTGTCTCAGTACTGTTGCTACAGTAATATAGGAGAGTGTCTCAGTACTGTTGCTAGGTAATATAGGAGAGTGTCTCAGTACTGTTGCTAGTTGCTCTATGGAACTGACTTGAAACTGAGCGTCAGAGTCTGCCTGACATATGGCAGAGATAGGCTACTGTAAACAGAGAAGCAGATAACTGATGTTGTGCAGACTTACACAAGAATGTTACAGCAGAGGCGCAGAGATTCCAAGACAGGCAAATTGGGAACCGAAGGACTTCAGAAATCTTGGTAATGCAATGCATCAATAATAAACATTCTGTGTTTTTAAATTAAACATATGGATTATTTTTAATGAGAAATTGATATATAGATCATTTATTGAATACAAAAGTTCTGTTATGTTTGTGCTTCCCTAACAAGAGGGTATAACTGGTCGAGTTTCATATTTAACACAAAATTAATCCAAAATATTATTGTAATCTAGAGCAGAGACTGGTCTCTGTCTAAAAAGAATGAATTATTGTTTTACCCATAGGTGACGTCTCTGTCTAGAGATAAGGAATATGTTTATGGTCTCTGCATTATTGTGAAAAAAAATTCAAGTGGGGGGAAAATAAAACTTTGATGTGAGCGTGAAATCATACTCAAAATGTTGATGAACCAAACCTATGTTTCGTAATCTCTGGGCCAGCACTTAGAAGAAAACTTAAATTGACTTCTTGATCATGCCTGATCCAACCGGGCATCAAACAGATCCTTTGACAAATTTAATAAATTTGCTATTCTCTTATCCAAAAATAATTACAGGATAAAAATGTTTCAGATAAAAAATGTACTTCTTGGAGTCAGAATATGACACAGCAAGAATGTGACACACGAGAGACGAAAACAGGAAATTGAGGATGAAACATGGCTCGTCTGGCCAAACAGGAAGTAAGCAAAGGCAGCACTTATACTAGACTTGATATTTACATAACGTGACAGCCAGGAAGACCCCTTTCAAGATTCATACATAATGTAAGCTTAACTTCATTAAAGAAAATAACCACAATATGTGCTCGATCCATAAAACACTGTTTTCTTTGAAATCATGTCCATAAAACACTGTTTTCCTGTAAATAATAATTTTTTATTTTTTTTTAATTTCCTTTATTTTCCATTTTGTTTTCCTGTAAATAATGTCCACAAAACACTGCTTCCCCTTTAAATTATAACATTCTTCATGATGCTTTAACCCTCTCCCTGCTGGATTGGGCACAGGTACAGCCCCAGTTGCCTTCAGCATGAAGAGGGTTAAATGAGTGTTTATTTGTTACTGACAAAATTATGTTGGTGTTGTTAAATGAAAAGTGAAAAATAGGGTTGCCTACTGAAAAAAGTTGACTGTTTCCTGAGCAATGAAGCCTAATATGGGTACAGTAATGTGAGTCTGACAAATAAAGTCTGGTGCATTATTGTCAAGGACTACCTATGGATCACCAAATGTTTTGTCTAAGTATTATTTTATGCAGAGGGGCGACATTCGAAAGAAGAAACGGGTAAAAAGGCTCGATACCCGCACATGCAAATTCAGCCTACTTGTCTGTTCATTATTTCGAACGTCGACACTCTGCATAAAATAATACTTAGTCAAAATATTTGGTGATCGTTAAATAAACAGATTTTTTATTACTGGTGCAATATT
>JAUTBZ010182428.1:7624-22874 GCA_032361785.1 Lepetodrilus galriftensis | reverse complement strand
ACACACACAAATACAAAGACACACACGTACCCACACTCAGACACAACACACACAAACATACAAACACACGCGCGCATACACAAACACACACACACACACACACCTAGTTGAACACATACACTACATTTAAACGGTACTATTAAAACGGATGCAACTTGTAGAAATATCTTATTATCCTTATAATTGCAGCGAGATCCAGAGACCACAGTTTGTAGTAGGCAGGCACGGTTCAGTTCTACACTACGACGGTATTTATGTACTTTAACGCAGAATATGATCAATACAAATCTTCGTTGATGTAAATTTGTTACAACATAATGGCATGGCCTCACGACCAGTGTCAGCACCCAAGTGTCCAGATTCAATCAATCTTCATCAACACTCCAGTGAACTTCTCCATTGCCCTGGTGCTCCTCACATCACTAAACGTGTTACTAAGGAACACGACTTAATCTTGGGAACAGTGGCATAACTGTTGTAAATGGGGGACGTTATGTTCAATAACACTTATGTCAACGAAAGAAAACACATCCGTCAAACTAATCTGCGAGCGATTAATTGAAAACAATGTATTTCAAAGGCATGTGTTGCAAATTGAGAAAACAATACGCAGGGAACACGCTTTAGTTTCAATATAAGGGCAGAATACCGTGACAAGACAAGACACACGGGGACACGCAGGTAACGCACTGGAAAGGATGGCGGTGGCTATAGATCCATCACTTAAAAGAATACTTGTGTAAACTCACAGTTAACATGTTCATGTATATTTAGTCATATTTATACATTTTAACACTGTCTTCAAGAAAACTGAACAGAACATTCAACAGACAGAAGATGAATTCCACAAGCGTTACCTACATCATCCACAGCCACAAAGAGGAACACCTACACACAGAGGAACACAAAGAGGAACACCTACACACACTCCTGCCAGTGTTAATATTTCTGTCAATCCTAGTGATCGTTGGCATACCGGGCAACGTGCTAATCATCTACGTCAACGCGACCAGGTTCAAGCCCAGTATTCTCAGATGCTTCATCCTGATGATGGGTCTTCTGGACCTCGCCATCTGCACTGTAGACATTCCTATGGAGTTGTTCAATCTGGTATACATCTACGCGGCTGATACCGTCGGACTTCCGGCTCTCTGCAAGGTGTTCCACCTGTGTCACAATGTTCTGTGTATTACGTCGATGTACATGTTGGTAGGAGTTGCCGTGGAGAGGTTTCTCAAGGTCTGCAAGCCCTTCCGGAAGCAGGTCAACATCCGGGCAGCCAAGATAACCTGCGGCGTCAGCTGTGGCTCGGCGGTAGTGCTTGCGGTTCCGAGCTGGTTTATTTATGGAAGTGCCGCTGTGGTTTCCGACGGTGTGGCTTTAAACATAACTCGGTGTGGCTTGGTGGATCAGAGGAACGCGGCCGTGTTCACATTCAACTGGGGTTTTTGGATTCTGCAAGATGTCGGCGTTTTTCTGACGCTCATTATTCTGTACGTCATGATCTGGAGGAAGGTTTGTTTACAGTCCGCTGCCAGAAGCAAGTTACAGACATGCAGGGTTGTCAATACCAGAAGAAAAATTAATTCCGTTTCCGTTTCCAGTGTTGACTCGAACCCAGGTGCCCAAACACAATCATCAACCTTCAATTCGTCGGATCAAAATTCAAGCGATAAACACGACCCTTCGAGATTATCTCCCCCTATTAAGTGCCCCGAGTCACGTGACCACGGAGTTCAGCTGATGACGAAGGTCATGTTTGGAATCACTCTGGTGGGTCTACTCTCATATATTCCAATAGTCATCAAAACTGCTATCACCATCGCGGATTCGGAATTCGATAGAATGTTCACAGAGAATCTGTCGTGGTTTTATTTCATATTTGTACGAACTTATTACATACAGTATTCGTCCAATTTCTTGGTTTACAGTTTCTGCAGTCCTCAATTCCGAGGTCACCTGAAGGATATTCTGAAACATATTAGAGGTCACCAGCGTCTCTAACTTACTGTGTTATAATCAGCAGGCACTGTGTTCTCAATTGTAGCGTAATCCACTATGACGTCAATAACGTGATGGTGTATTTGCCACGGAATCGACTGTTGTACATTAAGAATATCTTAAGATATATGTTTGAATGTATATGCATGACGCTGAGTACGTCCATGTACAACGCAATTACCATAGAAGCATTGTGACATTGTGAGAATTGTATGTAATCATGCTTGACATAGACTGCCATAAATACATCAACTATTCTGAAATTACATTGGAGCTATGGGTCATGACAAGTTAATATATGTTCTCGGAAGATAATCTGTGCAGAGAGATCACATTCAAAGTACATGGCACGTTTGTTACATCTGGATGTGATATGAACTTTAGTTTTGCAATATTGCATTTAACAGCCACGCAAGACTCTTCCAGAGGAGCAGGTGATCGTTGTTGCTCAGTTAAGTGGTGTTCTGGTGGTGTTCTGGTGGTGTCTGGTGGTGTTCTGGTGGTGCAGATACGAACATGAATACACTATCAGTTTACAGCATGACCTAATGGTGCGGCAAATGCGCACTGTGCTATTAGCGCCCATTCGGCTGACAATGATGGATATTTAGATATCGCCTGTCACTAAACGTTTCCAAGCAATATGAGAGAAATGGTGTGTGACAATCGTAATGCCTAGCTATTCTCCAATATGATATCATTCATGGGATCGAAGTTCGTTTCACGTACCGCGGCTATACGTACAGAGTAAGGAAGGAAATGACGTGGCGTTCTTAGCATAACGATAGGAAAGTGTGCGGAATGTGTATGCTCATGATGATACGTGTGTGTGTGTGTGTATGTGCGTGTGTGTATTTGTGTGTATGTGTGTTCGTGCGTGTGCGTGTGTGTGTTGTGTGTGTCTGTACGTATGTGTATGTACACTCCATCAACAATACACATTTCAGTTTCAAGAATATTACTATATTTCTGTAAATATTTCTGTAACATTTCCGTGACTCAAGTTGCGAGCTGTATACCAAAGTTAAGTTTGATAAGTGCAAATGTAATAAATAACATGTCACTCCGGTATGGGTTGTCAGAGGATAACGTATCTAGAACTACAATCACACGTACACTTGCATTATGTTATCAGTCAAATTTCTGAGTGTGCTTTAAGCTTTGTATACAACCATATATACCATACGTACGATTACAAAAAAACGTACGGATTCTTTTCGTAGATGCATACATGTAAAGTATCGAACACGAACACAGAATTATCAAAGGGACAATATCTGTGTTTGACACACGGAGCAGAAGAAGATAAGCACGCAACATCAATATAAATTACCGGCTCTTTAAGTAAACACTATTGTTATCGGATGGTGGTGGTCAGGGGAAGACGCACGGAAGGCCGCAATCTTACACCAGGAAATGATTCAGCTGTAATTATAAGGCAGAGGAAGCCTAGTTCTTTATTTAGTATATTGAGGAAGACATTAATCAGCAATTTTCAACTTGAACAATTGTCAACTAAGATAATGTCGTCCCCGCGTGTGTGCACATATTAGCGGCATTGTCATCGGAAGAACAATCTGGCTAATTATTACATTTGGCCAGGTAAGGTCAGGGCCAGTTCATGTATAAACTACATTGTATATATACTTGTATAGTAGAGGAGAAGAATGAGAAGAAGAAGATGAAGAAGAAGAAGATGATGAAGAACTAAGAAGCAGAAGATGAAGAAGAACAACAACAACAAAAAGAAGAAATAAGAACAAAAAGAACAAAAAGAAGATGAATAACTAAGAAGAAGAAGAAAAAGCAAGAAGAACAATTGTTTACTTCAATTTATGGACGTACATATTTAAAATATAAGATATATTTCAGTCTAAAATAATAGGTGCCCATCCCAACCAGCCTTATCCGACACTATTGCATGCCTATGGTTTATTTATAGTATGCTATAGTATACAGTAGTACATTACGGCTACATTAGCTATCCTGTAGCATACTATGGCAATATCATACTGATAGTTAGTACGTCATAGTGTAGTGCATATTAATAATGTATTAAATGATTACGGTACATCTATAATTAATATGGCATAGATGGTTATGTTGGTACGGGATAACACCAATGTATTACGTTACTGATATTTGAAGAACTCAAATTCAGGGACGGTACAACATAGTACTGCCACGAAACTCTGGTGTTTATTAACATAATAAAAGTATAGATTACATTGATAACTAGTTTAGAATCATGCACTTTACACAATAGATTAGTATTTTGACGTCTTGTATTTAGTTTACATAGATTGTGTAATCATCTGTGATAGTGAAAATCATGTACGATCGACGATCTCTTATCAAGATATGAAGGAATAGTGTTTTGTCTTCAGCCTGTAAGAAAGGTCAGGTGGTTCTGTAGCGTCTACGTTCAATTAAGTGACAGCATGAACAACGCAGATACCCCAACCATCGTGTCGCGGTACAGCGAAACACAAGGAGAAACGATATTACCTACACTGATATTTCTGTCCACTCTGATGGTCGTAGGAACTCCGGGGAATGTTCTCGTGCTCTACATCTATAAGTTCCGAATGAAGGCAAGTGCAATTAGAAGTTTTATTCTGACCATGGCTGTGCTGGATCTGAGTGTATGTTTGATAGACCTGCCTTTGGAGATGGTAGACATACGATTCAAGCACACATTCGGTTCCTTGACGGTTCTGTGCAAGACCTTTCACCTTCTCCACGACTTTTTCTCGATAGCTTCCATGTACATGCTGATAGCAGTAGGTGTTGAACGTTACATGAAAGTCTGTCGTCCTTTGCAAAGACAGATGACTATGAGAGGAGCTATGGTATCATGCGCAGTGCTGTGTGTGGTCGCATTCGTCCTGGCTGTTCCCGCTTGGTTCAAATACGGAATGAAACAAACCATCCCGACTAACGTTAGCTTTGTTTCCGGAACACAATGCTCGACTGCAGATGGTCACAACCCTACTCTCGTGACCTATAACCACGTGTTTTGGATCGTTCAAGACATAGGTGTGTTCTTGTCACTTGTGATCCTGTATTCATTAATTTGGAGAACTGTGTACAGACAGTCTAGGTACTGCGAAAATATCCGACCCAAAATTAGCAACACACTCGCGAATGCATCGTCTGCCTCTTACAGCTCATCAACTGTGTCAGAAAGCAATTCCAACATAGACCCGACATCTAGCCAATCGGCCAACGGTGTCATGACACACGATTTTGGACTTGCAGAGCGACGTGAACAAATACCAGACACCGCTAGAGATACGAGTAAACCGGAAGTACCTGGTAGACGTACGGGTGCGCACACACAAGAAGGTGATACATACGTTCGCAGCATGACATCCGTGATGTGTTTAGTCACTCTCGTGTGTTTCCTAGCTTACCTGCCGATCGTATGCGATATGATTACAGGTCTTATCGATAAAGACGCTAACGCAGCGTTTGAGAAACGTGCGGCTTGGTTCTATGGTATATTCGTGCGTACGTACTACATACAATGTGCGTGCAACCCTGTAATTTATAGTTTTCGTGGCACCCGGTTTCGCCAGGAACTGATGCTAATTTTGAGAAAATGTTTCCACAGGAACTTAAGTTAATTTTTTAAATGGTTTCGTCAGGAATTTGAGTTAATTTGGACAACAGTAACTAGTTTCCCGTAGCATCAGAATACACGGAATTCCTGATTTATAATTAAACCCATTAACGACTCCAATACCAGTCATGTAATTCACACAAAAAGATTGCATGCAGCGAAGTAGTCGCTAAAACTGCAGATGTTCTGTTTTAGTGATAATGGCCGTATGTTAAGGTGTCCTCCACGCAAGCCACTCGCCTACTGCCGGATAAACGAAACTGAACTTCTATAACTATTGCAACACTATAATTACAAAGTAAGTAATTTGTCTCGTTGATATCCGGCGAATAATTGCGGCATTGGAATTAACTTTGACCAGCATTTACGTAGCGTTACAAACATCTTCTGGGAGAATATTAACGTGTATACAGTACGGTATATATATTTACATGTTTATGAATGATTGCAAATTTGAAGTATTGACGGTGTTTGCAAATGCTTATGTGATACATATTACTAAAAATATATTATATTATAAATTCATTATATTATATATTATATCTAGTACATTAGTTTGTGTGGGTGGGATACATCCTAGACTATTAAATATGTCGTGGTATACACATGGATATATTTATGTGTTTTATATTATGGTTGACCTATATAGTCGTCTAGCCGGGTTTACCTGCAAATAAATGAAATTGTTTTGGCTACAGAAGTACGTTATACAACCAGCCATATATCTCACTATTTATCTATTTTGTTAGTATTTATATTACTATTTACTAATGTTCTCAACGTTTCCATATTTGTGCCAGTGGTCATGAAAGATTACTTTGAACGTGTTCAATTCTTAGAGTTATTTCCCTTAGTCAACAATAGCAAAATGTGAGATGTTACGATATTTTGTTCGGGTTATACAGGAAGTGTAAACTGCAATGGAATTTTACCTATCCAAAAGCGGTAAAAAGATAGTTGGAGGTACAAAAGCAAGTAGGTGTATGCTAACAGCATGAACTTTGCATTTTTAAGTCCAATTCGGTCCAAAACGACAACTTCATCTGTGATATGCCTTTAAGTGGTGTATGGATGTTAGTGCATTAATGCGACACGCGTGCTCTAGCTTTTGAGTGGCATGAATGCTATGGCATTTAAGAGGTGATGTTAGTGTATAGTGAAGGTTTACGTGTTCGCACACCTATTATTGCAGACAGCTTAAGCCAACGGGGAAGCTTATGTATTTATTGTATTCAGAATATCGAACGATGGAGGCTATTTTGCTTGATACGTACAAATCTACAAAGCATCACACACAATAATTAACTTGAACATAATGCATACATATTATATGCAGGGCGTAGTGGGGCGTTAATTGGTCAAAACTATATTTCTTTCGTAATATAATCAAGATCAACCTCATAATTATGTTGACCATTATTTTCTTTTACCGTTGTGTCAACGTCAATGCAATGGCATTCTATACTCTGGCCCCGAGATTACGAAACTGTTTGAGTATGAGTTCACGCTCAAGCTCAGATTTTATATGGAGATTTGTGAACAAAACTTTGAGTTGAGCATGAAATCGTACTAAAATGAAGTTTCGTAATCTCGAGGCCTGGAGTAATAATATAGTGATTATATTATTTTAGTATAGTATAGTATTTTATATTATGGTGAAATAATGCGTCCCCTCTAAAAAACACTTTGACTTCCACGAAATTGAGTAGGAACATTTTCTATTTCGTTGAACAAGGCGCGTGAAAATAGTCAGCTCACTGATGAGTATACAAATCAAACTACTGACGTGTGTTTCATGATCTAGGAGTATACACACGAAGCTACTGTGTTCCATGATCTAGGAGTATACAAACGAAACTGCTGTGTTCCATGATCTAGAAGATATTACCCTCCCAGTAATCTGCATTACCAAAGACAAAGGAGGCAGCTCTACAGTTGATGCGATATTTGTTGCTTAGTGGATAATGAAAGCTGGTTTTCTTGAGCCTATACTAACTGACAGACTTGCGGATATCGTGCAAATCATATTATAGCGTCTACTTAAACTGGGGGCTTATCCTAGAAAGATTCTTAACGTTTCTTATAGTATGGCTACGAATTGTTCATAGGCTAAGGAGTTTGTAAGATCATTTCGAGAATAGGCCCTCAGGGTAACCTTTCACAAACTGCTAAGAGAGCGAACTCTTTGCAGTGTATTAGCTATCGCCAAAGGGAACGCTATGATGGTCTCTTAGTGGCTAAGAGATCTTCGTGAATGGCTACCCATGTGTATAGTGTTTTAGGCGACAAATCTACGCAAACATACCTCCAGTCTCCTGAAACAGTATTACTGTCGCTTATAATGTATCTAGCAAAGTGTTGCGGAGCCAAAAGTTGCCGTAAATTATGGAAACATTATTGCGGCGATAAAAATCGCCTATTGTATAATGGACTTTACAACATACCGTGTCACTCACATTAAACATGCATATGTGAGGAGATTTACGTATTCGAGGATTGTATGGATCTCACCTCGTTGATGATCTCTGAGTTCCCCAACGGAATTAATTAAAAACGGATCAAACAAAGCTTTGGCTCCTCATATTTGGATAGTCTTAGACCTGTCGCTGAGTTTGTGACTGTCCAAATATACCCGAAGATCGAATCCGATGTAATGAGAATGCTCTCTGACTGCTCTCTGACTGCTCTCTGACTAAGTCATCGCCTTCTCTCAATGTCCTCGATGGATTTGACGCCAATTTGTTCGCGCCAATCAAGTGGAATTACATCTCAGCGTCACTCCGTCTGACCTCGTTTCCGATATTTAAATTATGCATATAAACATGGGGCGTTTTGCTAATTAATTTTAATGGCATGACCCTGGCGGGAATTGGCATACGCTCGTGAAATCAACTATCTTAATACCTACATGACTTGTATTGATTTAGATTTTGTTAAAGGTTCCGTACGTCATTCGGAAACTTCTGCTCACCCGTTCAGAAGCGCCTCGAGTGATGTCCTTACGGAAATATCCGAAAAGTGCAGAGTGATGGCTGGTGACGCGAATGAGGATTTCCTATTTCGATATTCTGTCTAGATGACAAATCTTAGTTCAGTCAACTAGTAATAAACGTTAGGACTGTTCTGTTCATTAACAATCTCAGAATAGTCTCACCTCCGACACTTTTTAAATCTACACATTCCTTGTTCGTTTTGTGTACACCGAGGCACTGAATTACCTTTACCACCAAACACCTGTACATAAATATCGAATGAAATGATCTCACCTTCCTCTGTGTAAAGTGTTAAAGACACTAATTCAGAAAGCTAGAAAGTTTTATGTGGACATATACTCAGTATTCATGTATTCTAGGATACACGTTAAGCCGACTAGATAAGACAAACCATTCAAAATGTCTCAAGAAGCTAATGTTAACCTTCCTATCTCTGGATTAATTGCAATCACTGCTGAAGACGTCACTTCCGGTTGGCGTCCAGGTGCGAGGCGGGTTAAAGAAGTGAAGCATTAATATGCCCTGACCTCTGGGGATGAACTGAGATATAAGGACAGTTTTGTATCGCAGGTGGTCTATAGGACAATACGTCCCGTTATCACGCCCATATGCTCCTATTGTATTCTTACTGGACAATCAGGTATTCAACGGACGTCCAATAAATGTCAATATCGTGTTTCCTAAGGATTCATCTAATAACCGCAGCCTCATTTCTTTGGAAAACATACTGCTGTCGGCTTGAATGGCCGAGCTTTGGAACTATAGCATCAGTACTGTCGCCTTTTAGTAGCAGGTGGTCCCTGGATCCCGAAATCATAAAGTTTCTTCACGTGCCACAGTCAGTCTGCGGTTAATTAGTTCCTGTTACCGCGGATGACATTTTATCGCTTGGTGTTTCGCTCCGCTATCCGCGTGTCTTCTTGTTATCAAGGCATGTATATATACATTAACGCGCAACGTCTAAAAGTGATCAAGTCGAACCCAACTATTTACGTTGAGTAGGCATTATTAATTACGGAGGGGCCCTTCATGATCTATTCCTGGTGATGCGATACGGAATGTGTTTAGCAATGTGGGAGGTAACGCATCCCCGTCCAGCAAATCCTCTTCCTCTATCAGTAAATAGCCCTCTCGCAACTTCAGATAACTGTATCACACAATAGTTGTAGCTAGTAGCTAGTTCCTGAAGACGGGCGGGTGTACAAGGAAGAATTGAATATGTTACCGTTAAACGGAAACAGAATGAGCTCGCCTCTAGTAGTACGTTCCACATGCTAGAGAAAGAGAGGGGAAGAGAGAGGGAGACACACACACACTGACTGCACACTCGCAGGCACGGAGATGTCTTAGTGGCTGATGAAGATTAAGCCGGATTATTCTCATTTCGCTGTTAAACATCGGAACACGATACTTCTTGACAGAGAATTAATACACGACATCGATACTGTCATGTGAAGCTTACTGGCACCGTTGTAGCAGACCATCATCAGTGCATATGCGGATACAATGCCGGGGACTCTGTAGTGTTTGTGTTCGGAAGTCGCTGTATTCAGGTAGGTTTATTGCACGTCTGTTTATTCAATTATTATTAGAATCGATGCCTGTTAATACATTAATACATATGTATTTACTATTTAGTCTCATTGTGGTTGGTGTTCTTGTTAATATAACTGTCTGCCCTTAGGCCTTACACAAGTCGCATTTACCTTCACAGTATTGTCTATTTCTGCGCTGTATTCATGAATTCAATTACTAAATCTATTTATATTTCAATTTAATTCACGTAATATTATGTCATGGAAGACGGATAAAAGAGACAATGCGGATATGTATGTCCTGGTGTCCTGGTATGTCCTGATATGTCCTGGTATGTCCTAGAGTCGACTATTGCCCAACCGTGTCACGGATGGTCTGACCTTAGCGCCGTACTCCATCACCTCGGTATAAGTTGTCATTGTTCTGTCAGATTGTGTTACAATGTCGTCACCGACTGCTCATGCTGTATTATACAATAATTATATTATAATATTCCGGTAATAGACCCCTATGAAATAATTGTATTAGCATAAAACTAACTGGACATTAGTATAAGGATTATTTTTATTATTACGAACTGTAGAAGATAAATTGATTCTATTTAGATTTTACTAATCGAAACGACATTCTGTAATATACATGTATTCCTAAATAGGATTGTGCATTATCTATTCATATGCATTGTCTGTAATACATTGTCTATACCAGTTTATATATTTGTGTGCTGTATTAATGTCGTTTTCAACGAACCAAAGAAGCATGCAATTCAAGCTAAACTAACAGTGTATACATGTAGTGTATATACATCGCGAGACGTCTGTAGTAAATGACATACAACAGAGGTACTGCCGCTGCAGGGGGTATTTCTATAAGTTAACAATACTCGTTTCTGTGTTTCAGGATTTCAAAAATGAACAGCAGTGAAATCGACGTCGTCCTGACGTATTACGACGACAAGGATCTAACACAACTACTTCCGGTCATCGTGTTCCTACTGTTACTGATACTAGTTGGCACACCGGGAAATATCATCGTCCTCTACGTCTACAAGACGAGGTTCAAACCCAGCCCTCTTAGATGCTTCATCCTCGCCATGGCGATGCTAGACCTGGGGATCTGTATATTGGACATTCCGTTAGAGATTATTGACGTGCGGTACAAATACACGTTCGGCAAGCACTTCGTACTGTGCAAGATCTTTCACTTCACCCATGACTTTCTGGCCATCATGTCGATGTATATGCTCATCGCCATAGCCGTGGAAAGGTTCCGGAAGGTCTGCAGACCGCTAGGAAAACAGATGGACATCCGGGTTGCCAAAATCACGTGCGCGTCGTGCTGCATCGTATCCTCCGTGCTGTCCGTGCAAGCTGTGTTCAAGTACGGACTGAAAAGCACGGAACTCGGATTTGGAAACGGCACGATCGTGCTCGGAACTGAATGCTCCACGGCTAACAACCACAGTCAGGCTTTGGTCGTCGTGAACTTCGGGTTCTGGATCGTTCAGGACATTGGCGTGTTTCTGGCGCTCGGAGTTTTGTATTCTTTTATTTGGCAGAAGGTTCGACTCCAGCACTCGTACAGAAGGAGTGTGCGCAGTTCAATAAGCAGGAAGTCTCGCGATGAAACACGTGACTCGCCACTTCCGGCGCATGTTTCTGACTGTTTACCACGCGGCGATTCGCTGAAAGACAGCAATGTGGCGAAATTGAAAAACAATGTTCATCATTCGCCATCAGATAGCCTTCAGTCGTCAATAAGAACAAACCAACAGCCGTCCAAAGCGGCTTCAAATTTAAGCAGCCATGGACGGAAGATGACAATGGTTATGTTTGTGGTGACTTTGGTGTGCTTCTTTGCCTACTTACCCGTGGTCATCAAAATGATGATCAAGCTGTTTCATCCGGGGGCCATCAGGAACTTCAAGAGAAACATACTGTGGTTCTACAATATATTTGGAAGGAGTTACTACATCCAGTGCGTGTCTAACCCTGTGATTTACAGTGTGTGGAACACCAGCTTCCGCTCTGAGGTTACGCGGATCTGGAAAAGAAAACTAGGCCGTCAGCCATCATCCTGAACAGGTCGTACAAGAGAGTGCACCATACACGTAGCTATTCCAGCTTTGGAGAACCTAATCTGAGATCCATATACTAGTGAAACAAGTATGCCTGTACATACATAGCATAGAACTGTTCCAGTAAAACATACGCAGCACCGTAAACGACAGGTTTAAAACCTTTATACCAGCGTTGTCTTTCCAGATATACGTCTATATTAGTGCGCATTCGCGAACAAATCGTGGGTAATGGGATAAACCTTTTATGGTAGGTGATACCATTTCTGTTGTCATTCTCGGAATGCCGTATGCGTTTTACTGGAATCTCTGCATCATTATTGATTGTGTATTCTAGTAGATGTCGTGGACATAAAAAAATATTCACACATGATGCCTATATTGGTACAGTATCGGCCGTGGCTATACATGTTGTACTGCGTAGCAATTATTATCCCGTATCAATACTTTTCGAACATTGCTAATGCATAATAAATGACCGTTGTTATGTGTAATTACGCTCCGTATAAGATTACTGTCAATATCTATTTTCACCGAGCACCATTCATCCTTATGCTGCAGTCATTTCCAGCCCGATAACGATAACGAGAAAAACGTTCCGAAGTTAGTTTCGCCGGACATAGAGCGCGCTCATACACACACACGCGCGCGTGCGCGCAGACACACACACACACACACACACACACACATACACACACACACAGAGACACACACACGCACACCTACACATACCCACACACATAATATATATATATATATATACACACACACATACATACATACACACACACACACACACACACACACGAAGACGCAGACGCACATGCACATGCACACATACACACACACACACACACACACACACAAACACACACACACACTTAAATCGTAGTCCGTTATCGTTGCAGTGTGAATGACAAATGGGTACTAAATTTATATTATAAACGAATTTCTAAAGGCGTTTTTCTTCGTCGTTATCGTGCTTGATCTGACGGTACTTTAGTCTTTATATCCTTGCCACATACATATCAATGCTACCATATGTGAATGAATACAATTATATAAATGGATAATACAGTGCATGATTGTACAATATTTGTTATTGAATCTGTGAAAGTAATGTCGATAAAATATACTATTATATACTCTTATTAGATTTCTGTTAATATAGCATGAGAAGCTATACATGTACGTTGTCCACCCATTTCCAAAAACCGCACTTGAATAGCTGTTCTGGTCCCGATATCTCGAAACAAACTTGAGTGAGATTTTGCTCAGCTGATATTTCTCTCATTACTGTAACTTGAGTAAAATCTCAGCTGGGTTTGAGTCAATGGGAAATATCTCAGTTGAGCGAAGTCTCAAAGTTAAGTTTGTTTCAAGAAATCAGGACCTGGATATTTACCATAAATGTATTTAATAATAATAATAGTAATAATAATAATAATACTGATAATAATTATACTCTATATACGTGCTAATGTTAATATACGTGCTAATATACTAATGCTAATATACGTGCTATATACGTGCTAATATATATACGTGCTAATACGGGACTCTATACGTGCTAATGTTGCGGATTAGCCTACTATATATATTTGCTACAACATATCCACACATGTTCTTACGAACAATACACATACCTCATTGAAGAAATACTATTATATTTTGACAATTTACAAAAATAATGCACTAATATGTATATATTTTCTATATGTCTGTACGAAAGTGACAAAAGATAGAGTTACAATAATGTTGCTTACTAGTATTTCCCATTCAGTGAAGGCATGCAATCACGGTTTGTTGACATATTCTCAGTATGAGGGTTGTCTAGACAAGTAAAGTGGGCAACAACTTACATCTTTCGCAGGTCCCACTGGTTTTCAATATGTATTTATCACGAGATAAAATAATAATAATAATAATAAAATATAAAAAATAGTGGGAAATGCGATAAATGTTATACTAATAAAAGACTTATTGTTCAATATACTTGTGTAGACAAATCAAATATATACATACTTTCAGGTAAAATACATTAGACTATGAAATATATTATGTCAACAAACTGTAATGGTATGCATTTAATGAAACATGGCAATGCTGGTATTTATATGTATTACATTATACAAGCAGTATCAAATTAACTTCTCTTTACCAGTTTAATAATATATTGATTAATGCCAATGTTCAAAATGTCAAAGTTGTTACGTGAAACTTACTCAAGCTCCTCATTGTTTCAAATGGATTTATTCGTACATTAAATAGCATTAAATGACTGTCTAATGCTAGTTGAAACACGATTTCAGACATACTTTTATAGAAATTATTTCAATGCATTAAATGAAACACGAAGCAAAAAGACCCCTACACAAATACTGGTTTAGTTTCAGATTGAAATTAAAATAATAAAATAAATAAAGATTACTTCACCATGCGCGCATATTCGTTGTTGCCTTTAATGCTCGCGACTGAAGTCTGTCTACTGAAGAATAAGGTGACTATTTGAGGAGCCATGTATAATGTATATAATTCAAAGAAGCCAAGGCCGTATTAATAGGGCAGGCAGGGGCTGCTGTATTCAAAGACACCGGCGGTTCCACATCTTAACCTGCATGTATGATCGATACACTTCACAATAGAGTTGTCACATTTTCACGCCAGCTGCTGTGGAAATCTCAGTAGAACAGGTCCAGTCTCCAAGAATGTTGACGCAGCTGTGTTAATCAGTAATTTGCTCCGTAAAACACGATTAGACCGCGCCATTGATCATGTCCTGCAGCCCGGTTAGCTTAGCCCAGAGCAAATATACGTTTCGAATAAGAATGATACTTATAGGAAGAACACTCACACACTTATCTCTCTCTCTCTTTCTCTCTCGCTCTCTCACTCGCTCTCTCTCTCTTTCTCTCTCCTCTCCCTGTGTCTCTGTGTCTCTCTCTCGTTGTCTCTCTCTGTCTCTGTCTCTGTGTGTCTCTCGGGGGCCCCCCCCCCCCCCCCCCCCCCCCCCCCCCC
>JAUTBZ010182317.1:0-22880 GCA_032361785.1 Lepetodrilus galriftensis | reverse complement strand
CATTCTTTTGTTTATGTTTATACTTAGTGGGGTCCGACCTAATTCTCCGTAAACCATATAGTTTGGAGTTGACATTTCCAGACCGGAAGCTAATTTTAAGAATTTTAAATGGTTTTTTTTCGATAATATAGGTGTTTCCGTGTCCCCAAACTTCGCAACCATACAATAAAATTTACAACGGGTGACGAGGCGTTCGCTGCTGCGGCCCGCACTCTCTGGAACAGCCTTCCCATAGATCTCAGAGCCATACCTTCTCAATCATATTTCAAATCTGAACTTAAAACTCATCTGTGTCGTCAATCCTTTTAAACTATACATATGTACGTTATTAGTATTAGTATTACCACTCTAAAGTTTGCGTTTCATAGTACGGTTAACCAGTTCCAGAAAGATCCATACATTGTGTGGAAAATGGAGACTTAATAACTTAGATACAATAAACGTTTTCTAAAAGACCCATGCCTTTAAAAGACTCTTTAAAATGATAATTGACCGACATGATGTTTACGCCGTGCTAACAGATCAAAATGACGCTTCAGTCAATTGGCACGAAACATAGAACTAGACATTCTCAAGTAGCAGACAGTCCACCTTTCCTGTTTCTAAATAATCCTGTTTTATATTGATAGTGTCGGTCAACGGCCACATGCTAAGAGGACGAGCTAGACTCGACAGTTAAAGCAGGTCCATGCCTGACGTATTCCCACACGTGTAGACTGCACATGCCAGACTGACTGTTACAGTAGGCGCTGTACCTCTGTGCCGGGATCATATTTCCCTATATCAACAAGTGAGCCTGTTTACGTCACTGGTGCAGTCCCCTTGCAGGTGGTGTCGTGAAAGAGGATATCGACCAGAATACGGCACGTCTCGGTTTGTTGATACATCCTGTGTCGCGATGTCTGCCATTTTTTAATCCTCCCAGTACAGTTGTGCGAACTTATTTCACGTGTTACATTTAGCATATAACTGTGTGCATTATTTCTGTTTCCGGAAACATCCACAACAACTAGCATTGATTCGTCAAACGGCCTCCTCTAAAGTGGAATGGCAACACACCGTTATAATGATATAGAAGACAGTTACAGTGTCTAGGGCTTATTAAGGATTAGTTAAATTGCCCCGCACCTCGTAATCTAGTCGTCAAATCAGTCTACAGAGAGAAGAGAACCTGAAAATAAGTGCACTGTCATGAATAGCAATTGGTTTGAATTACATGCGAGTCTTCTACGGGAAGATACAATAGCAAAAAGCACAGAGATTCAGACGATGCACATTTTCTGCATGAAGTAATAGCTTGCTTGAATATAAGGGCATTGTCTGCATATTGTGGTATGATATTTTGTTCGTGCTATGAACTGTCATATGAACTGGGGTATGACAGGTACGTGCCCGTATATACTGATATCCGGTGATCAGTCATTACACGTTCCATATGAATAGTTTAGTGTTATTATTCTCTAATGAAATTATGATTGGAACCTCGTAATTTCTCTCTTAATAATAAGCTTCACAATCGCAATAATAGCATTCACCTTTCGTTAAATTCAACCTTACATATTGAAACAATTGCTTATTAAGCATTATTGACGAATTGTACAAATTAGAGTATAATAACGATATCTATTACGTCTGTTTCAGTTGTGCATCTCTGACATTAACATGAATAAGTAGGCTACTAGTATATTAAGTAATCCATAGGTGTGTGTATTCAAGAACAAGATACACGATGCTCATATTATCGATTCCAATACAAAAATAAATAAGATAAACCTATGTTGAAACAACTTCTTCAGAGATTCATAAATGTGTTGGTATTCGCGATCGCTCTTCACCGTTGAAGCAGCAATGTTCGTGGTCATCTCAGTCGATATCGCCACCAGCGTGTCGCCATTATCAGGCATACGTCCACCCCACCGGTGTGTTGATACAAGTCCGCCGGTAATTACTGTCCAATTGTGGTAGCATTTAGTTAATGATTGAAGACAAACCGGATTCCCACGATTATCTGTCGCTGTTGTCGCTCCTCAAGCTGGGACCAGAGTGTGTTTGCACTGCGGTGGACTCATCACGGGAGACAATGAAGAGTAGGGGACACCCGGCTATCCATAGCGTCCATGATGGATCACTGCGAATGCCATTATACGTACCGTTGTTCCATTGTCTCCTCTTGCATTAAGTATCGTGGCCACGGGGAGGTTTCCTTGTTGCCACAGACAACCACCTCTCCACCCGACTCCGGAGTTTACCTTGAAGACCTGCATGTGGTCTATCAGGATCCACGTCCGGTTGTAGAAACATATTCCCCCGTTATGAAAACATGTCTTTTGAAATCCTACTAGTAAATAATCGAAATGTTTCATTCTTAATAAGTCATACATGCCACTTGCATTGATCCGAGACCTAGTTGTATGGATACTTACGCAATATCAAAGAATATAACATTCTAGAGTGGCAGAAGAAAAATATGATTAAAAGAGGATATGCATTGTAGGTGATGAATAAGTTTTTTCTTAGTAAATATGCAAACAGCAAACACCCACGGGGGCCTCAAGGTATAGATTCCTTATTTACCCTTCAGAGTGGGGCGGACAGGTAATGTACTGTCTACTGATGACACTATCTACCTATCTGGCGCATTAGTAGAAGAAGACATTCAATACTTTGCATGTATTGAACGTTTCAAAACAGATTCTTTTAAAATGTATGGATAAAATCAAATTGGTTTGTGAACGATATACCTGCCTCCCTTCCAATAAGATAATAATGATGTCGATGATTGTCAATATTTACAGATACTCAATCTATAGGAGAACCTATCCAGTTGATTTGTGAAACAATATGAACACCCCACGGCATGTATGTATAGCAATATGTACATACAGTCCATATACTAGCCACAATATGCTCTCCTTGTAAAGAGAAAAACGTTCATCATTGTTGCTTTGCAATGATCTCTCCAACATTGTAAATATGTTCTTTACATCGGCAGTATCGATAGACGTACGCATTTCTATCAACTGCACAGCCACATAATGCATTACAATTCGTAAATAAATTTACTTCTGTACATCTGTACGGTGTAGCTAAACACCTCTATAAGGTGCAGATGAACACCGCTCTACGGCACAGGTGAACACCTCTGTACCATTTATCTGAAGACACCGAGTCACGGGAGTCGCTAGTGTTTGCTGGTGTTCACCCAAGTACCAGGCGTTGCCCTTCAGTATGAACCGATAAGCCCATGTATTGTCAGTTCCTACGAAATACATCAAAACCCTTTCATGACAGCAGCAGCAAAACTAGGCTGCTCCTTCAACGTTGTGGACCCGTGGCTGGAGATACATCAGACGTGCGTGTCCGTATACCTCCGTGTCTGTCTACCTCCATGACGTAGTAGCTGTCTGTAAGTGACTAATCTGTGAACCGAGACCAAAACATGCTTATCCTTTAAGGTATCAGTTATAACTGACATGTTCAAATCGCTTGCTTCTATACAAGAAAAATACCTGACCGCATTTGTGCCAGCAGGATGTCTCAAATACAAAACATTGCAAATCAGCGAAAAATGTACTGAATGTGAACGACCTGATATGATTGACTACTAGTACTAGTACTACTACTACTATTACTACTACTACTACTACTACTACTACTACTACTACTACTAAAACTACTACTCCTATTGATCATTTTTAGAGCATGCTTTAAGAGTATCCTTTCACACATTTTTCTTATTCGCTAATGGACCATAGTGCTCTTTTTGCAATATACTAACTATCGCCAGAGAGAGTGTTATGGTCTCCTAGTGATGGATACGAGAGCTTCGTGAACGAATACCCTGGTCCTCAGTCACAACAGTGTACAAGTACAAGGCTTCTATAGTGTGTACAGCGTGGCGACATCCGGGACATCGCCAGCAAAGAAGTAGTATTATATGGGACAGTCTCTGAAGTCTGCGAGTCCGCCACTGCTTGTTGTGCTGTCACCAGAATTCAACTGTAGGCGATGGCTACATGCCATCAGGTTTTAGAGTATACTAGTATGCTACTGTCTGGAGATGGGGTTACCCTTGATGAAGTGTGGCACTGTTTGAAATGAAGTTATCCTTGAAACGGACTTGTTTTCAAACATGCATAATTGGTTGATTGCATAATTTTATCGAATACATTTAACAATTAATATGTTTAAAGAGATTCTGAATCATTCTGGGTTACAACATTGAAAGTGGTTACGTCTTTCAGTTCACTGGTGTTTGCCATCATGTGTAATCCACTGTATACGATACCATTGTGGTTTACAATGTGGTAGAGTGGAATAGTATTTCAGTGGCATGTGACTCCAGCCTACCCGCTACCCCACCTTCTGATCTACGTCCAGATTCCTGGATTCAGCGGCACTACACTAGATTTGTATGCTGTGTCAGTACCTCCTGGAACCTCGCTATACCAGCATGGCAGTGCACTATCTGACAAATAGTGGCAGTGCTACAGATGCATTATCCAGAGATTGGCATTGGTTTCCTCCAGGAAAACATGCATGTGTACACGACTAACAGATATGTATAATAAGACTGTCCATTAGGCGTCGTGTTCCAGTATTGACATAATTAGAAGAACAGGTTAAGTAATAGGATGTCGACTATTATTGCATATTCAATTAAATACGAATCTAATGATGTTAGCTTTACATGACATGGCGACTTTCTTAATGGCTTGATCGTCATACTAGTTCACGAACACTTCATCCACCTATCGATGTCCACCTTCAGCTGTATGTGTCGATGAGGGACTCTTACGTCTCGCCGCTGTGTGGACGACAAGCAGGAAGTAAGCCAAGTATATAACAGAGGATAACGTATTACCAGCGCCGGTCTGTAACATCCGGCTCTCTTGTATAAGGAAATGAACTCATCGCGGATTATGTGACTACAGACGGAGTGGTCTATTACCCAGGGGACAGATCTAGGCTTTCTCTGCTACAGCACTACAATACAGCAAGACGTGTATACGCAGTTCTATCTCCTCTCTGTATATGTGTGAACCAAACGTGTTGTGTTTATACCCGTACTAATAAATACTCACGATTTTGATCCTCGTTAAAGGAAGAATATCGTCTGTATTCACATAAACATACAGCATGCTACTTTAGTTATAATAGATAACGTATATCTAAAAGAGTTATTAGAAATAGTATTGCTCTGAGCAGATGATCTCACGATTTAGAAACTAAAGAAAACAATATTTATGTTCCTCTACCGTGTTCCAACCTAAAAACCAGCGTATATTAATATAGTGTACATGATTTCTTCCTACTTACTTTCTCCACTGGAAATACTGATCATATGAAGCTTTTCAAACACATGTGTGCACGGAAATAATAATATTTTATAGTTCTCATGATAGACTGCATATATCTTGTATTAGACGGAGACCGTTAATATGGCATGTCTCTTGAAAGGTGCATGTGTGTGTGTGTGTGTGTGTGTGTGTGTGTGTGTGTGTGTGTGTGTGTGTGTGTGTGTGAGAGAGAGAGAAAGAGATAGATAGAGTGTGGTGTAAGTTTAAGCATGCGTGTGTAGAAAGTAAAGTTGTTTGTTTAATACTATTTCAACTTAAGACGATTAAGCTTTTGCACTTCATGGCAGTCCTTTCATTACTCTTCAGAAGACTTTTTATTACAATTTAAAGCAATATTTCAACGTCAGGATTATCTGTTGGTTACAAATGTCGCTTTATGTGACTACAGACGGAGTGGTCTATTACCTAGGGGACAGATCTAAGCTTTCTCTGCTACGATACAGCAGGACGAGTGTACGTAATGTCATCTCACCTCTGTCAAATATGTGTGAACCAAACGTGTTGTGTTTATATCCATACTAATGATCACGGTGTTGGTCCTCGTTAAAAGAATAATATCATCTGTATTCATACAAATACATCTTGCATGTTGCTTTGTACATATAGTGTAGATTTATTTAATATATTAATATTAATGTTTCTCATTCGTGTTCCGAGATTTAAAATAGCATATATAAATATCATTTATATGGTTTCCTATCTACTGATTGTGTCCGCGAGGTGCGCTAATCATATGCCGGTTTCCAATCACTAGGGTGACAGTGTTGGACACACATTCTGGACAGGGGGCTGCTTCTTTCTAGTTGTTCTGTCTGTAATTTATATCCGACTCCTGCGCAGTTATCAAGAATCAACACCGCACAGTGTAACTGCGCAAGCGTCGGACAGAATGTATAGACAGAACAGCTAGAAAGGAGCAGCCACCTATCCAGAATGTGCGTCCAATACTGTCAATGGAACACCACCTAGGTCCTGTATGTTACACATTCTATAGCATATCTATGTGACACTGTACTCCATACAACAGGAAGGGTAGTCTTGTATACACACAATGGTGCCGACATCATCTACTGCCATAAAGAGGGTAGTTTTGTCTTATGCTAGAAGTTTGCCTAAATGTTATTATAAAGATGTGTTTTAGCATACAGATAAAACGGAGATATTTCTGAGATTATATGTACAGTCCTGATAAGGCATGGCGTGACAATTGTAGTTCTTATTCCGGGGATAAGCGTGATTGAGAACGCTTCATTTCGTGAATACAAGTTAGAGGTATAGCTCTGAGTTTCTGAACCACTGTGTACCGTTAATGCTCTCTCCAGCACGTCTAACGAGAGGTGTATGCATGTACAGGACAGAACAGAACCTTTATTCACTCAGGGCGAGAACCTCGGCATATGAGGTACAGATATAAATTACAAAAAGGAACATGGAAATGTAGTAAGCTATTGGGGCGGCGTGACCGATTACTTGACAATTAATTATAGTTGATCTAGAGGTATTAGTGTCGTTGAATGGGAGAATGTATAATTCTATATAATTGTTCATGTACACCATCGCCGAGTATTGATGTTCTGCGTATTCTCATCGTCTTCATCAAACCGGAAGTCGTACAGTTGCCGGTGGAGAACGTATCAGTGTGCGGGGATTATGCAAGTCTAGACTTTATTACCTATAGCCGGTTGCCCTTCCGTCTTCAAGTGTCACGTGATCGTGATCAATAGCTGCCATTCAGGATCGATCTTTATACTCTGCCCAGCAATGTTTGGTATTGAAAATATTGATGCCCATGTTACAAAGACCTTAAGACAGGCGTAATCCTATTCACGTAATTAGGGATCGACGTGGAGGTCTGACTGTGGCGCTAGACGGGCAAGGCGGAGAGGAACGTTTCGTCATGGCGTCATTGGGTTAATCTACCTGCGTATCCTTCCTCGGTGACACGTGACACGTGGTAGACGAGGCTGTGTGATGCAACTGCTGACTTATTGAACTAGAAGTATACTAGTATTCTGCAACGCAAGCTATTCTGAGATCAGGAAGAAGCTGACATGCCCTAGTAGAAGCCGTGGAGGAAGCCGTGTGCATAATAGGCAAGGATATACCGAGAACTGAACAAAAACCAGGATCCTCTTGTTCTAATCTCAGCATCAACATGGTCTGCATAGAAAGAAAGCTCTCTAACACTCACGGTTTCACACCGGAAATTAGCAATGTAGTTAAAGCTGGCGAATCTTCTATATGCATATACAATGTGTAGGTACATACTCTTAATCGAAACATGAAAACTATCTTCGTGAAAACGTAAGGTGCACACACTAAATACCATAGCTTGTCATATTGATAGCACATGCAACTGATAACCCTCCTATCCCTGTCATAGTTATAGAGCATGTACCTGATAAATAACACACTCTGTCCGTATTAGCATAGCCAGTAACTAATAACCGTCTCTGTGCTGCCATGCCGCCATCGTCTGTAGCGGATAACACTCCTCCTGTCGTATAGGTACAGGATGTACTTGATAAATACTCTTACTGTCTTATAGTTATAGTATGTAACTGATAAAATGTCTTCTTGTCATACAGACGTAGTTTGTGACTGAGATAAGTTCACAATACGGTGTCACAAGACTGTGTTCTAGGGGTAGTATCACTCATAATCATGGTAATTTTACCAATATTAATATGAAAGCCAACTCAGCAGAATTTCTGCCGACGTCTAAGCACTTAAAACTGGTAGGCGACATCGGGTTCCAATAGGAAATATAAAACTTCAATTCAGAGGCGAGAGATAGATTTATGGCAACTGTCTGGCGTAGTCTAGTTGTCTAGAGGTTCTCAACATCAAAACAGTTAAAGAAAGCTGATATTTAATCTCCGAAAACAGTTTAGCGGAATTATGCGTAAAACGTAATTACAAGTTAGTTATGCGAAGAATTCAAAGCTGATGAAAAGTTTAATTAAAGGTTTAATGATGATTACATCCGAATTGCAAGTCTGTGGATAGCACTATAGCTCTCCAAGTATGAACATAGAGATAGCTTGTATATAGTATTAATACGTGTTAGCATGTTATCTGCGTGTGTGTGTGTGTGTGTGTGTGTGTATGTGTGTGTGTGTGTGTGTGTGTGTGTGTGTGTGTGTGTGTGTGTTTGTGTGTGTATGTGTGTGTGTGTGCTTGAGAGAGAGCGAGAGCGAGAGCGAGAGAGAGAGAGAGAGAGAGAGAGAGAGAGAGAGAGAGAGATAGAGAGAGAAGGTGGGTTGGGAGAGAGCTAGAGACAGAGAAAAAGAAAGTTAAACAGAGACGCAAACATATAAATAGCTCAGTATGGCATTCATGTGTGTATACTGTATAGAATGTAATAGTGTGTATATAGTATAGGCTAATAGTGCAAGATACGCTAGTATGGTTGTAACTTATCCATGTCTACTGTAATGCACTCCACTCTTCTTACTCTGCCTGGCCTTGATGAAGACGTTGTGGTACTCTGCCAACATGGAACTGCTTGTGTGCACTTTGGGAGCTCTGGTTAATGAGAACAAAAACATGGTACTCTGTGTTTTCTGGTAGTTTGAAATATACCAGCAAAGCTTCAAATAGCTTCTAATTGACGTCACTTACATAGTCTAAAACTTCATGTTAATTTCACCAGTTGTGTTGGGATCCATACCTCAGTTAAATTCTACTGTGGACACTACCTGTCTGGTAGTGGGGTTTTACAATTTAGTAATGGTCGGAATTTGTTCGAAAGGGAGCATTAGTTTACAATGTCCGTTAACAAAATAGTAGTTTGATGTTTTCATACAATGTTATTAATGTAATAGTTAATACAAGCGTCGTTGCAGGAGTAGAAATGATTCAATTAAATAGCTACATATTAAATCAAACACAATATTAACTAATAGTAGTAGTAGTAGTAGTAGTAGTAGTAGTAGTAGTAGTATTTGCATGTGGACAGGTCAGATACATCTTCACACGTACATCTCAATTCCTAGGGATGTGTGTACCACAGTTCAAAACGTCAGCATTCACATTATCATCTCTGAGAGGAGCTACGTACTATAGTATGTTACTGTGAGGAGTTTGATAGTATACATGCACACGCCATCACGATCATATACCATAACTAGACGCTACGTACTATAATATGTTACTGTGGGGAGTTTGATAGTATATATACACACGCCATCACACACTGTCGCGAGCTTGTATCTACACAGGCTTTGAGCTAGCTTTTGAAAGTGAAAATATATTATAGCTCATTAATTAAAGGTGGACATTCTTATTATTATTTTATATATTATTGGTGTCGGTCTGCACATATCAATCAACTATTCTCACCATAGTGCCATTAATACCAACCCTTCTACCAGATATACAATCAGAGCCACTATGAATTAACCATCGGAAGTCTGCAATTAGAAACAGGGAATCACCATAAACATGCAATTACCGGCTATTTCCGTCGCTCGTATGTCCATGCTTACTTTGGCCCCGCAGTAATTAACGATTGATTCATGTGCTGATTGGTGTATTGTATCTGTTAATACGTGTAAATAGCAGTCTAGTTGTGCCATATATGCAAACGTTGAACACTATTGTGTCATGTAGGCTGCGTGGTTATGCTATTGTGTCATGCCTTATATCTATCGTTCTATATACAGCAACAACTACCAAAGTTGTTATTTTGGATCCTAACAGGACAGCTGAGCCAGGGATGTCCTGGATGGCTCCTGTGCAGGACACCCAACTTTCAGACTTCCCCTCGTCGATTTCATTGTGTGTCCTGTACAGGAAATCCGCAGGACATATTCGTGGCTCAGCTGTCCTGCTAGGATCATCCACGAATCAGTAAAAGATATGCAGTTGCTGTATTAGTATGCTATCATACCATTCGGAGCAGAATGCACTAAAACACGTCTTTTGTAAAGCCTTGGCTCTATCACTTAAGTGCATACTATTACTCGTGAATTCATTAAAACTTACGAGGTGCTTTCAATACGACGATCGTGCTATTTTGCATAGCAACAAACAATGTCCGATGAAGACGCCAAGTTTGATTGGAATTGAAACAGTTGGTATACACTTCTTGTAGCATCATAAACAATTAATATATTCCAACATTCTATTGTATTCATTTTAAGCAAACATTGATCTGTACATATATTTGTAATCATAATAGCGTAAGCATGGTATCACGTGCTTCATAATTAACTATGTGCCACACCCATGTTCAGACATCTGAGCATCCTCACACAGAGGCGCATAATATAGTTCCGTTAAGCTTCTGTCTCAACTGGTTCCACGTATTGTCAATATCTGTGTACTAATAGTTCTCATTATGGCCACCAACCAATATGGACATCCATGTAAAAGGAATAAGGGATAGTAACACTAATGGCGACTCGCAGTGGAGGAACTTCTCCAACAAACTGATCGCAACAATTTATTTCAGAATAGATTGCTTACTTGGTGACCGCTGTTTTGAGTTTTCTTAATAGACGAAATCATTAAAACCTGTGAAGTACAGTGGAGGCGCGTTTGTGACCATGCTCGTTTCCCCGCGGTGTATCGACAGCAGGGCGATGTGGTGTGTCGTGTGTCGTGTGGTGTGTCGCGTGGTGTGTTCACCGTGTCACCTATCGATTCCTCCCCAGACGGGCGGGTATGCACGACAGCCGCAAGTAAGCACACGTGCATCCACGTGTTACTCCAGCATTATCAGAGTATAGATGCCAGTACATGTAGATATATAATGTGGGTCAGAAACGGTGTTTCTTCCGGCGGAAGTATGCATAATATACATCGCGATACCATTTTATGATAATGTGAAATCCCTGCCCAAGGATACCAGAAAAAAAGTGCAATTTCAATTTCAACAAGATTCCAACCAGGCATGCTAAGGTTATAGTTCGATCCTATTTTAGTCAGCTTTCATTAATGATGCATGTCCAGGTGGCCTCTGTAGATACACATCGATACGACAGGTGCCCGCCGCAACGTGTGCGCCATGATCTTATGTTGCTAGAAAGTAGGTGAATGTACATCTGTATGAGCAACCCATAACGTCTAGTGCGTCTAGATGTCCGACTTGCCATTTGCCAGGTCCGGGTGATGATAACTGGTTTATCAGCAGGTTTACGTAGATCTATATCGGGGCATTTGTATATTTGTATATCGCTGTATTGGTCGTCCATGTAATGGCCAGTTGTCCGTATGTTGACCAAAGACTGGTCGAAACACTCCACAGTGCAAACGAAAGTAGACAATGTACGTGGAATCGCTTACTAGTATTTGAATTATGTTGTATTTCATTTACACACGTATTATGTATTTGCACTCAACACTGATTTAGCCATACTAAATGCCCGATATAACGATTCAGAAACATTATATGTAATACAAACCATGTGGGCTGTTTACCTCATTTGTGCGTGTGCGCGCGGGTATGTGTGGACTGCGTCGGTGTATGTGTGTCTGTGGACTGCGTCGGTGTATGTGTGTCTGTGTAAATGTTGAATTTATAGCGCAATACTTGATTTGTTAACAATGCAATACAGCGTCACCTATATCAAATAGGCTACTTCTAATGATGGTTCCTCTTTACCAAACAGTGACTATAGAACTAATGAGACATCACAGGTTACCAAGCTTATTTGTGAAATCAATACTATCTACTCGATAACACTATCCATAAGGGAACATTAAAATATAGGACATGGTCCTTACAACATGTCATGTAGACTGTCTAGGGTATTACGCAATGTATCCCTCAACAGCAAGATGTAAAAGGTGTGAGAGTTTACGTGAGTACTTGTTTTCCTGTTTATGATTACGTCTATTAGGTAACTGTTAAATGGCGAGATGGCTGTATAATTAGTATATAAGTATATAAATATAATATATGAAACCATTTGACTCTTCAATACAATCGCGACTGACATTTCAAGTGTGGAGTATATGTAAACGGCATAACTATGTGGTAAGTATACTAGTAATTATGAATGTTATATATCCACGCGACAGAACGTGAAGAATCACATATCTCTATTTGCAAATGTTTTTCCTCCGACCTGCATGTGCGAGACCCGTTGCCTATTCTGTGGTCTGTGCTACCCGGGGCTTGGTAAACGCTAGCAGTTGGACCTACTAGCCTAGTGCATGCATGTTTTCCTTCTCAGTCTGGCCGCTAATTGATGCTGATCGCCTGGCTAGTTATAGTAATGCCCAGCTCGCAGCTGCAGAATAAAATAACACGTGGCACTTGGGCTGCTGTGATAGGGAGATTATATTTACGCTTTTAAGACGAGCAACATCTGAGTTATTGAAAACAGTCTGCAATTGCCATGTCCCTCTTATTAATCAGAATAACCATTAACAACTATTTTCAAGCAGAAAGTAAGTATTATATTAATGTATTTCAGGTGGAAATCTACATAGGCTAATCTGTCGCAGAATACTAGTAAATCAATTATTTTGGAATTATTCCTTATTCTTGATACCACCACCACAAACAACAGGAACACTACGTTCATACTATGAAACACAAATAGACCATTACACTGGCAGATAGTTCTTTATAATACACCGCCTACTAGTATATCAATGTCTTCATCTACAGCATACCATCATTTCTATAATGCACTTGACTCGTTGTCTAGCTATGTAGGTTTTATGACCGCTATATGCATGAATTGCCCATTACGTCTCTTATGCGCACTCCTGGCCGCTGCTCTATTGCCGACTAAATACTACAAGCGGTCCTGTACGATCTTGTTACACTGTAGGAGGTTCGCCGTACTGCGGCCCCTGTGTTTGCGTAGTGAGTAATGAATCAATGCATCTACTGTAAGAAGAGCGGGGATCCACCTCCGGTCCTCCTTTCTTCCAGTAGACCCACACTCCAGTAGACCTACACTCCAGTGGCGCTCGTCAGAGACAGGAGAGCATGCCAGTGAGACTATCCCATTCCCTAAGGTCAACTAACTGCCCGTCAAACAGAAATAGACAAAACCTATATCTAACCTAAGCGAACAGAGATTACAGAGAGGTTATAGTGTAGCCATCGTCCCTGATTCGTCAGTATCTCCGGGTACTGCAGGTTTCCATCAACCGGAAAGTGGTGAGTCGTGGTAGGAATGAAATACTCTAGGACGTGGTTCTAATTCTCAAATGCAAACGTATCAAAATAGGAGGAACAGGGCAAAGGTAGGTAAAGACAGACAGACAGTTAAATAATTAGACAGAGGGTAATGAAGGAAGACGAGCAGAAAACAGACAGACATACATACAGACATATCAGCAGCCATGCAGACAAAGGAGGACGAAAGGCAGAGAGGCAGGTCCTTGACATAATGGTAGATGGTTCTGTCCTGAAGGTTAAAGAGTCTATGTTATACATGTATTATGACATGGGCTCCAGTTTCCCCGCGTGTAGACAGTCTGGTCATGCAGGGGACACCTGGTAAGTCAGTGGAGTCTGGTCATGCAGGGACACCTGGTAAGTCAGTGGAGTCTGGTCATGCAGGGGACACCTGGTAAGTCAGTGGACCTCGTGGTGAGCGAGACCTTCGTGAAACATTAGCAACACGTGGAATCCTTTCAGACCAGCTGTCTGAGAACATGGCGCAGGGTTTGCATATCTATTACCAGTGAGTCATATCCCCGCTGTCTAACAACACATGCCTACTGAGTGTCCAGACGGAGACTTCTTTGGATAAATACACCGCAATCACCATAATTTCATGGCTGCTTCATTAATTTAAAAGGGTGTAGTTTTTGTATGAAGGAAGATACTGCGGAATTATTGGACAATTGTTGTCAGGGTGGCTCCATCTGGCGGTGTCTGTTCAGGGAAGACATACTTCTGACGTGTGAATCACAGGCTTAGAGGTAACCTCTGGGTGAGGATTATTGAAAGAGAAAGCCGCTATTGATCGATCTCAAAACTGTTTGCCGAGTTGGACTATTAATGAGATTCGCTTTAAATTTTGGAAGTTCTTCCTATCATGGAGCTATTCAGCTAACGAAATGTAATTATTTATACGCCAACGTTCGGCTCAGTGCTTGTTGTTCACCATTCCACAGACTTACGTCACAGTTTGACATGTACTTCCGGTGTAAAAGTTAAGTTACGCTTGTAGATAGGTGCACGCTTTAACTTGTTGGTCTGTAAAGAATACGTTGATACACACCATTCCAACTGCCTTCGAATCCCTGCTAGATAGTAGCTATAAGCGGTGTGTGTGTGTGTGTGTGCGTGTGCGTGTGTGTGTGTGTGTGTGTGTATGTGTGTGCGCGCGCGTGTGTGTGTTCGTGTGCGTGTGCGCGTGTGTTTTCCCTAATCTGGTGGGAGAAGGATATGGAAGTGAGAGAACAAGAAAGAAAGAGAGGAAAGAGGGGAGAGTGTTAGAGAGAACGAGAAAGAAAAATAGAAGAGAGTGAGAGAGGGGAGAGAGAGAGAGGGCGGAATGTGTGTGTGAGAGCGTGGGAGAACGAGAATGAAATAGAGTGAGAGAACGAGAAAGAAAGCGAGGAGAGACATATCGTTACAGAGCATACACACATATATATGTATGAAACGAATAGCACTTGTATACGAAACCAACAAGAGTACTATTACCTCCGCCTTTGATTGACATGGATGAGCAAGCCGTGTGCCCACCTCCTATAGAACCTCCAGTGTTTATATCATATGATTATGTATGTGACATTCAGCTGGAGTACACATCAATATGTAACAATGTAAACCATCTGATGAATTCCCAGGGAGCTATGCTGAAGGATCGACATCCATATAAGTATTTTATTCCGTGCTTTTCCTGATCCAGGGTGACCTCGGCAGTACCTCCGTACCAACAAGTGGTCACGACTCGTACCGGGCAACTCGCCCTTACCAAATCGCGTTTCTATCGATACAGGACTGGTAATTTTTTCCCCAACATAGAGCTCGTTTATGACTCCCACGTCCGCGCAGACATGTAGCTTCTATACTTCCAGACCTGGCCCCGTTGCACAAAGCGCCATCGGTCATCAATTATGTATCCATGCTTTAAACGTGTTTGCTGGCGTGGTTAAAGACTGTTTAGATGTACTAAATGGTTTACGTACCATTAAGCTATGAGCACGTCCCAGGGGAGCGCGGTCGGATGAAGTGTTGTAGTCTCTGATGACTTCGTGCCACGTGGCTGCTGTGGTGTAGTCAGGTTACTGTATATTGATTGCGTGTGTCATTATGCAATGAAAGACGTAGGTGCCCCCGGAATGCGGGCACATCTGACCGAGGTTGACGACCAACATCTTATGCTGGAGGATCCTTCACCCACTCCTACCACAGTCGTCTCAAACCCAACAGGAAATACAAAACTCCTATTTCCTGTCACCTGTTGAACTTCCAATACCGTGCTACCCTCTAGACGTATTGATCGCTTAAATGAAAACATCGCGCTTTTTCAAATCCAGAAGCAAGGACAAAGATTGTTTTCTGACATTTATTGAAAGGCGAATGTCATGTCATCTAGATGTTAGATAAAGCCAGACTTGTCTTTGTGAGAATGCTGGAGTAATGTGTCTGAGAGAACGCCAGGCTCGTGGGTGGTGTATTGGAATAGACCAGGATTGTATCAGTGGTTTGTTGATCAACAGCATCATCTAATGGCATAATGGAAAACAGCAGAAACCAAACGAATAGGCATAGCGTGATCACTAACGTGGTACCTCATAGCGTGATCACTAACGTGGTACCTCATAGCCTGATCACTAACGTGGTACCTCATAGCGTGATCACTAACGTGGTAAATATGGATGACAAGTTCGGACATTCTAAAATATTTCCCATGTACCGTATTTCGTTGGTAACGTTCCTATGAGATATACGAATGCCATTCATATTCGATGTTATAAAACAATATTTATTTGCTAACTCTACCGGGACTCATGAAGCGTCAGCCTAATAGCTATCTGAACCTGTCCCCTGTGCATTGGAGAAATGTTAAATATATTGGATGGTCATGAAGCATTTCAGTGAACGTCCCGTTGCAACTCGTGTGACCATTCCTACTAATGATACGTCGCTAGCTGTCCCCTGCGCTCTTCCTCTCACGTGACATGCCTCACACCCGTCCAGGGCGCAGCGCTCGTGCACGCAGACGTCGACTTATGAGCATTGACATGTGTCTGTATGTATTTCTCAAAACATTATCCTCCCAGTGTGGCTTTATTCATTGGAAGTAATTCGTGCGTCGGGTCAGAATGGAATTGATCTCATAATTAAATTACGATTTGATGGGAGGGCACTCTACAAAAGCATGTATTATTCAAGCGAGCAATCATGGCATGTCTCCAATGCGATCGTTGATTCAACCAGGATCTGAGCTAATAACTTCAAGTAGGTCAAGCAAGCCTTTCTGGATATTCCAGCGTACTCCGGCGTGCTGTGGAACTGACGCGTCCATTGTGTGACCGGATGTAAATTTCATACATACACCCAGTCTCCAGACACATGGCTATGTTTTCAGTTCCACCAGCCGTAGCTATGGCGATATCCCGGAGAACAGGGAGGAGTAGGTTATCTTTATGTCATTGATTGTAGATTGGTCATACATAAACAATGGCTGTTTGTGTCAAGACTGCGCCTCAAGAGATTTATACTACGTTCTTTTTTTCACCAAATTTCTGAGTTCAGGAGTTAATTCTTTTTTTACAACACATGATTCTGCGCAGAAGGGCGGCTGTTCGTCTGGAAGGTCTGCTTACTTTAAAGTCCTTTTACCCCTGGACTGTTAGGTCCGAGCATATGTGCATCACATACGTACCAATGTGCGGACTCTGAGTGTTCATAGTATGTCGAAATATTCGCCTGGCCATGCACAGACCAATTGCTAGGCATAGATAATGCATCTCCCTCACCTCGTAACCGTCATCATTCCGTAATCTGCCGCCCAAAGGTCACCACGTGTCTCATATATCAAAGGCGGTCACTATCCTACGTCTCATTCTCACATATGTGTAATAACGATGATGTATGTCAGAGATCCATGCGTATTATTGTTCTACCTAACGGAGAAAAACGTTGGTTTAAAGTGAGATATAAATGTGATATACTGTGGCTGCCAAATCAATTATGCCCAGGAGTTCTATTGATGAAGGGAAATGAACATGCCACTCTGGAAAAAAAATGAGATATTCCAGAAATGTGGCTTAAACTTTTATGGATTTCAAATATACCGGTTTAACCCTGCTGTTACCGTAAGTCCTATACATTCTGGACCTATCTCCTTGCGACAAAATTATCTTGTGATCTGATCTTTCACCCATAATATATATAGAACCTATATTCCCACCACAAAATCCTCTTTTGAACTGATATCTCCTGCTACCCAATCCCTTGAGACGTGAACCCATAGCACTGCTAGTAACATCTCAACATTCTAATGCAATTCCTCCCAAATCTGTACATATGTCACACTGTTACATCCTACAAACTCTGCACTATCTCCTTTGTTTCCAGGAGAGCTGCACGTACCTCTGGAGGTGTGCGGAGCTGTGGTGAAGCGCGAGCTGGACTTCTGGCAGGTGAACGAGTTCGAGATCAAGGCGTGCTGCTGGCGACACTACAGGTCGTACATCGAGAACCAGCGCATCCTCGACTCCTTCAACCACTCGCTCAGGAAGGAAATGGTGAACGTTGACCTCAAGGACATCCACGGCTGGAACTACTGGCAGACCAGGATCTGGCTGATTCTGGAACATCCTCGAACCTCCAGGACAGCAATGGTAGGACTGGGTTGGTAGGACTGGGTTGGTAGGACTGGGTTGGTAGGACTGGGTTGGTAGGAATGGGTTGGTAGGACTGGGTTGGTAGGACTGGGTTGGTAAGACTAGGATGGTAGGACATCTGTGGTAGCACTGGGTTGGTATGACTGGGTTGGTGTAACTGGGTTGGTATGACATATATGGTAGGACTGGGTTGGTAGGACTGGATTTATGGGACTGGGTTGGTAGGAGTGGGTTGGTAAGACATCAATGGTAGGACGGGGATGGTAATATTGGGTTGTTAGACCTTGGTTGGTAGGACGGCTGCCTTTTGGATTCATATTATTTTATATTTGTCCATATGAATCAATTTTGGGGTATTTAGCGGGAAACACTCAAGTCAAATGCTTTAAATTCATATACCTTGCATACATGTAACAGTATCTTCAAAGACAACATATTATCTTCAAATACAAATGCTATTGTATTCACAATGAATGTAGAACAATTGATAACATACTGATAAATACAGATATAAGTAAATAATCACTAAATTAGCTCACAAGGTGCATGCATATTAAAGACATGTGTATTGTAATTACACACTAATAGACACACACAAATGACCCAATCATAGAACGGGTACAAAGATAAACGAAAGGATGAATGGGGTAATATGCCTTTAATTCAATGTTTCCTTGCAATGCATCTTTAAATACGGCTACAGGATTGCAACTAAATCGTTGCAACTCTGAATATTCAGATCTCCTGGGAGTCAGTGGGAAGACTTGCATGTCGGGCGGGATTAAATCTTCCTGGCGAGCTCAAAGAAGTCGGCAATGATCAGCGGAGACCCGACTATTTTCTTAACTGTAGTTATTGCACGGAAACTAACTAGCTGCTTGGATTCCGTCCATAGCTCCTTCCTGCCATGGTAATACGCCATCATTACTAGGCTGGCTTCGTGAATGTAAGACAGACACCAGTGGAGGAGAAGCAGAACAGGGGGTATTACCGTAATCAATCTAATGCGATCCCATCTTAACCAGAGAAAGTGCATGTTTCGTCACTGTCTTGGTTACCTAGAAAGGAAATCCAAATGATTTTCTACAACATTTATGGGAGGCAACTGGTAGTCAAATTTCGCTGAGATTGTAAGCAGGGACGTTAGTTTTGTTCGGATAGTTAATCAGTTTGCGAGGGGAGTTGGGGTTTAGTTATTTAAAAGGATAATGACGTGATAGGATGTTTGGATGTTTAAAACATTCGATAAATAAATATAGTTAAAGATACATTCGGTGTGCGTGAGTCAGTCTTGCTCAAATGTTTGTGCCTCTTGGCTTTTCCTCACTTGAATAGGCGCTTCGTATTCGACATATAGGCCTTCATATTGGACCCATGCCATGCTTTCGTAACCAAATCATCACGTGGTATGCATTCTGTGCGGCTATGTTATAAGTAAGTATCCACTATAATAATTGAAAACAAACGTGTTTCCCCATGCTCTAATGCACCTCTACATAACGGCCTCACGATGGGTTCGGTCAGCCAGACACTGGTCAGCCAGACACTGGTCAGCCAGACACTGGTCAAATGGTCAGGCTTGGCAGACAAGTAGTCAGTGTGTAGACGTGGAGGAACTACAACATGTCCTGCATTAACACGTCTGCTCTGCCGCAAGGCTCGAGTGATACCAGTTTAAGGAAGCAAAGGCGGTGCTAAGACACGGCAGTTATTCACACCGAGGGGCGGCGAAAGGACGCTACAGTATTTGATGTGCCACAGGCTAGGCGCCAATCTCACACCATCTTGGTAAAACCATATCGTTCAATATTTGATGTGGATCTACTACGGAGCAATTAGCCTCCCGTTGCAACTGGTCCCTGTCTGCCGAGCGGCGACGGAAGCGTCCCGTGGGTTGAGCAATGACTCGCTGCACCTCGTCAATTTACGTCGCAGCGCCAAGGTCCTGGGTCCATGTATAAATGATGTGGAACTGAGGCCCCCCGGACAGCCTTCTCTGGGCGGTCAAGTGGCGCCGTCTTTATGAATGGCCGAGTAGTTGGAGTCAGCGTGACATCGTGTGCAAAACTGGGAATTAAAGAAAAGTTCGCAAGTCCATTTCCTTATTTTAGCAGTATTTAGCAGATTAAAAAAACTGTCCCATTTCAAATGTAATTGTCCTGGTAGTAGGTATCTTATTAATTAATTCATGATACGTTCATACATATGCTGTGCACTGTAATGAGGTTTATCTAAATACGTGGAGTATGTATCCATATGTGGATTTTGTGTAAGGGTTGCTAAATAATTGCGGTTAATTGTCGATGGTAATATTCCGTAATAATCGTCGATATTAAAATTGAGTTATCGATACCTATCAACAGAGATATGGATTATAAAATAAAGTTTGTATTTACTTGTAACGGACTTCCCGAAGACAGGAAGCCAACAGTAGATCACGTGAGCAGTATGAAGGCATTCATAGCTTGTTAGGTTGTAGGACCTGGTATTTACCTGTAGTAGATCTAGATCAGTGTGGCTTGTCATTACTATACCACATCAGGAAGTCAGACATTCACTGCCCACCATGGCAGCAATGCATTCCCTTGCACGACCAGTGCAGAAAACAATATTTGTTCTTTTAATTTGACTGGCCAGTTAGTCTGCACCCGCAGAAAACAAATCTGAAATAACTGTTATAAATCGTTGCAATTTTCGAAACGAGATTGCGGAAATTTGGCAGAGATAGTGCGGTTGTTTTTTTCCACCCAATTTGGTGAGCATTGATTGAACGGCCTCCCCTGCCTCAGTCTCATCCAGCAAGCCTGTAAGATTGAAGAGGCTGGCGGAAACTCTCTAGTTTGTTAGACCGGAAGTCGTTATTCATCTGTCACAATATTGAGTAAGGTATTGGTAGATGGAGTGATAGCGAGGCCTGTTTCAGGTAGAGCGCGGTGTGTGGGGTTCTAGGCTGGACGTTGTTTCACGTTCCTCGCGTGCCACTGACACTGCTGTGATAAGCGATGTTGTTAATCTCTTGTCTGTACTGATTGTAAAATATTGCCAGAAATAGCAAACAAGTTTCTTAATTATCAATGCATGTGTTGTTATAGAGCTGTTCGTCAACCGGAAGTAACACGATAATGTGACTTTCGCCTTGGTTGCCTAGCTCTGAAGGTGGAGAAATGTCTTTTTGTATGCTGGAACACATCTACACACAAATAGGAATATATCATCACCAGAGCACATCTACACATGAACATATATACGCAGGAACACATCTACACAGGAACACATCTACACAGGAACACATATGCACAGGAACACATCTGCACAAACAGAAAGCCAGAAAAACAGGAATACAATATACACAGGAACACAAACAGGAGTGAGTGAATGTGGAGTTTAACGTCGCTGGGGAAACTTTCACCCATTTGCGAAACACAAACAGGAAGATAGGAACATTCATATACACGGACAAGAACACATCTACACAGGAACACACATTTATACAGACATGAACATATGTTTACAGGAACACGAAAATATACGAAAACATAGTTTATTCTAAATTATTGTGCTTTTTATTCCCGACGGATCTTGTCAATTGTTGGCTTGGGTCGTAATCGATGCTGGCGTTTGTCTTACCATTAGTATGCATGTCGTTCTTGAGTTCTCTCCTAACTGGAGCCGCCTCGTCTTGCCCAGTAACCCTTCAGTAAATATATGTTCCCCTGTTGATGCAGACGCCACTAAATGTACATGGACGGTTTCTTTGTGCTTCTACCGCTTCTGTTTGTGGCAAGGCGTCTCTGATTACGAAACGCAAGCCTAGAACAGTTGTGCCCAAGTCGTAATGTCATTACGGGTAGCAAACGTTCCAACTGAGTTGATGAAAGTAGCACCAATCTCCGGCTTTTAGGATAATAAAGCACTAAGTTTTCTATCATTCCATCAACCTACACCAGGGTGGAATTAAATTTAGCGTACAATATCATGCTCACAACATTTAAAAAGAAACACAGCTCGTGGGTCAAGTTCTGGTTGCCGTGATTTGATGCTTTATTAATGACATCGTATTCCTACTTTGCTAGATGACTTTACTGACGCTCATTTGTGTAGAATTTGACCAATTTTTATGGATATCTATAGCATGTTATCTTTATGTAATCACATGATTGGTAATCATTGCTGAACGTATATTGATGGTTTTGATGGTTTTCTGGGTTTTGTTTTTATCAGCGTTCCGTGTGTTGCAACAGCAAGACATGTTGTTTCTATGCAGAATCTAAATCTTCTAAAGGAGAAAGTAGGTTTTGCCAAAAGTCCATAGGTCTATTTACAGTTGACACTCAGCATGTATTTAAGTGCATATCTGAGATTCGCAAGCATGGATGCACAAATGCTTTCAAAATAATTAATTCTATTTAAGTCGAATTGTAACCAACATAGCATAGATGGTGTCCATTTCAAACATTTGCCGCGTGTTTCAGTAATGTTTAATTGCCTTTACTAGTAATTGATAGTGATTTTATCTCTCAGTCCTCAGACCGCGTTCTCCGATCTATTTCAATTTCTTCCACAAACAGTTACTCGAAGCTTTTGTAGGAGACTGTTTTCTGCGAATGCTCTATTGCAAAGCCTCTTTCAACTCTTTCAACAGTTCAACTTTCTCACGTTAACTTCTCTGTGTTGGCGTGCGCGCGCGCGCATGTGTGTGTGTGTGTGTGTGTGTGTGTGTGTGTGTGTGTGTGCGTGTGC
>JAUTBZ010182206.1:0-21698 GCA_032361785.1 Lepetodrilus galriftensis | reverse complement strand
CTTATGAATCAATGATTTTGTGTTTGTATCTCGACACACGAATGTGATCTTAATGTCTACAGAGTAATACCATTCCAACAATATTGCGAACTATTCTTCAAAGCGGCTTTAAACTCCAATTAAAAAAATAAAATATAAAACCAATGAAGAACAACCTTTGCAACGCAATCAAGATTGAATGCAATGTTTACTTTGCAGTACCGGGTAATCATGAATGGTTTGTCAATACCCTCTGACAATTGCAGGTCTACAGGAATGCTATGTCCTGCCAGTGTTTCAGGTTTCCTCTTGTCTTAATGACATTATTTCCTTAACAAGCATCACAGTCTGGAGATAGTGGTGGTTCAAAGAGTAAGTATCGTATTCTTATTTCAAATAATTTGTCCTTTGCTTTATTATTGGCAGCGTCAATGGTAGAGTGTCCATCTTCAGGCAAAGACCTTGAAAATAGATATTTGCGGAAATATGAAGTAATTATGATAGATTACCCAGTCTGAACTATCGCAGTGCAGTTCTCCTTGGCTCGTCAATACCAATCGGTGCTAGCGTGTGCTACAGCCTACTGCAATGCTTAGTGCTACAGGTTTTGCAGGTTTCCCCCGACTATATCTACAAGCCGCAGCAGGGATCAAAATTAACACTAGCTCGCTAGTCCGGGCCATTTCTCCCCATGCTAATGGTATTCTAAGGACTAAATTCAATACATTTTTTATTTGTATCACTATTTGGGCTAGAAGTTTTAGTTAGTTTCTAGTGCTGCCACAGTAATGTATGAATGATATAATCTTGATGCTGGATCTAAACCCCAATTCAAACAAAACAAAATTACATAGATTCTTCATCTGTATTATCAAGATATCAAAAGATAGATTAATATTTTTATTGTTGAATTTATAGTAAATCATACATTGTGTAGTTTTCTGATTGTCAAAACTTTTAATGAATTTCTGCATAGCAGAGTATACTAACTAGAGTATCCTCTAGCCTTCCCTGCTGACCATTCGCTGTTTTGTATAATGTGTATGGTCAGGGGAAGTACACATATTGAATGTAGCTTTGGTCAGCAGGGAAGGCTAGAGGAATCTTAAACTAAGCATCCTTATAATAGTCATATGCTTGTACTAAAAGATGACGACGTGTATTAGTCGACCCCCTTGTCCACTCTTACTTTCTGAGTACCTAAACCTCGACCTATCCATGAGTACATACGGTAGTTGATTGTTTTCTTATAATTTAAATTTTTTCTTTTAGATCAAGATCTAACATCCCTCCAACAGAAATTAGTTGAAGCTGAAAAGAAAACCTCGACATATATGAAACGTCACAACAGAGTGCAGGTGAGTTGTCTGAAGTTAATTGATATCGTAAAGAAAACAATTCCAATGAAAATATTATAATAAAGAACTAGGTGAATGTAATAAATACACAATTTTGTGAGAGCTTTGTTGATAGTAAATATTTCATGCAGATTGTCTTTCTAACATACAAATCGAAGGCAGCTGCTATAATGTCACAGTGATCTACGAGGTAACAACTTTTAACTACGGCTAAACCAGGTGTACGACTTTTTCCAGGACAACTCTCAGCCAATCAAGTCACTAGAGTTTTGTTTTGTATCCATAAGATTCTCTTACAAGTCTCTAGAGTGACAAGTCGTGATATATGTGAAAGAATCTTGAAAGCGACTGAACCACAATTTAAAAAAAAAAATAACAAAAATGTTACAATGGGTAGTGTTAGGGTCAGATCCATACAATTCAGGTTCAAATCTCAGTGTCGACATAGTTTTGTATCAATAATATTACGGTTTGAATTTGTTTTCCCACATTCATATAATAACATGATTTCTTCATTTGCTTACTTGACATCTTCTTGCAGGCTGACTATCACAACTTGATAGGAATAACGGCAGATCTAGTGGATGCGTTGGAGTCGACCGTTCAAGGAAAACCTGTATGTATATGTCAGCCTACATAATACTATACCAGTGATAGTTCCCATCACATAGATAACCCTGCTTGCCCTTTTGGAGTTTGCACGGATTTGATTTGATTTGTTTTTATTAAATATTTATTTTGTGTTGTTAGTTCATATTGTACAAAGAACCAATGAATTTTATTTTATTTTTATCATCTGGCCTGCTTGTCAGATATGCAGCTATTTAGTCATATATCATAAACTTTGAATCCATGTTGGTATATAAATGGAATAAAACTTAATATATATACCAAATTAATTATTTATTAATGTGATGTATTAAAGTGTATGAAAAATCTATTCATATCAACACCATCATGCTTTTTATTAAAGAAACATTCATTTGTATTTTAAAAAATTTTTAAATTTAAATTTTTTTTTCTGTTGTGACCAATTTGAATATTATGATATAAAATGAGTGAGCTATGGACCAATTTGGTTGTATATTTGAAAGAAATCATCTCTAACAACATCCAATGGAGAACGTATTATAATAATATGATCTAACAAATTAATAATCATTGAAAATACTGTTAATGCTAATCAGTAATGGTGGTGGTCATTTAATCTGCAATTATGTACAAATTATCTCCCTTAAAGTCGCACTGACCTAACTTACATTATAGTCATCTTGTTTCTGTCATATTTTGTCTCTAATTATTAATATTTGACCATAATGTGTGACGTCTTAACTTTCTTTCTCAGTGCATGATGTGTGCAAATGTGTTTGAAACTTTGCCGTTATTAATTCACGCATGCCACGTCCTGTCAGCAAGCACTAATAAGTTATGTTCACGTGACTGTATTTAATTTTAATAATGCGTTAACTCACTAATTATACTTCAGGATAGTTCAAAGACTGTGAGTATATGAATGATGCTGTAGAGCTCAGTTGTGAATTGTAGTTGGTTTCATAGCCAGCCATTAGTAGTTTCGGCTTCTGTGAATTTTCATGTTTATGACCAAGTCTCCGAAGATTTTTTCCAAGTCATTGTTAGCTCCATGCTTTCTCGTGTCCATGTTGTATAAATCTGTTTATTTTTTAGAATCTAAATACCAGTTATGTTTCCACGATCCCTACATATGTGTTATGATCAGTCTTAAAGTTATCGAAACATTTCTCGAATTTTCTCTAATTAAAAATACTAATTTGCACTGAATATATTTTCGTAATTTATTTTGTTTTATTAACATGTTGAACATAGTCATTATGATAATTTTATGTACAATTTTAATTGAAAATGTAGTTTCATTCTATGTTATTATATTTAAACTTTCTGTGTTTTGTATATGTTTTATTCATTAATTTTTCAGTTTGGAAGACAAATCGAAGTATATATAATTTTTACAAACAGGGCTACTGTTTCTATATTACTCTGGCAGGGTTATATATGGAATGATATTAATATCATATCATTTTGAATCTAACTTTGACAGTGCATGGTTCAAGTGATATTAGCAGTATCTAAAAATTGACGAAGTAAAAGCCCTTATTTTGTTTTGCATGTTTGTCTATAGTTGTTAGGTGCAGGTGACTGTGAATCGATTTTCTAGAGAAAAATGAATTCTACTTTTTTGATTGGAGGTTTTATGGGAATTTCAGAAAGTATATTTTGTATATGAATAGTACTAAAATCTCTGTTGCATCTGTATCACATCATCTCTCCGATATCACTGCTAGCCTATCATGTCTATGGCCATTATATCACACTAACAGTTTATTAATTATTAAGTAACTCGTAATCCAAATTTTCAACACCCTGTTTTTGGTCACGTAATATTGTCACTTTTTTTCTTCTACATTGTATCAATATTATTCGAGCTTTGAATGTGATTTGAGCAAGATGGATGTAGGGTAGAAGAAAAGCCTGACCCTGTTGTATGATCAAACCTCAAGGTTGTCAAACATTCTAAATACAGTGCTCCCTCTATATAACGTTGAAGTTGGGGTCCATGACATGCCACCCGCGTTGTGATACCCGCATTATATCAACAATTATAATTGGTGGAGAAAAAAAATATATATATATTATTTTTAAAATGGGGTCCACGTTGGACCCAGTGTTGTATCCGAATCCGCGGTGCATCGAAGGGCGTTATATCGAGGGAGCACTGTATAAGGTAATCTGATAAGCATAATGACAAATGAAACTTTCTCTTTAGAATGCATTTTGGAAAATTAGATAGTAGTGACAGGCTTTAATTATACTAAAGAGGGGCGTGTGCCTTTTTTATGTCTTTGTTAGAAGAATTACTGATTATCGCTCATCAGACAAGTATTGACAAGTTTCATAATCAACGTCTCTCAAAATGGCGCTATTCTAATTAATAGTGTGGTCACGTATTACACATTCACAAGCACGTCTATGATAAACTGTTTCACTATATTCACAATTTAGCTAGAATGTCCACAATCGCAATACACACCCACAACTGTTCAAGCATACTATTTTGTTAAACTTGTTCCATGAAAATTACTATTTTGAATTTTTCTGTGTGTTTTTCCTAGACTTATTAGAAATGTCAAATGTAGAAGGTATGATTGTACAGTGTATGCAATAACAGGCACATCAGTTAATTATCTTCTAGTTCTACAATTAGTATGATAAGTTAATGATTAGTTCATAGCAATTTTCAACTAGAGCATTTTCATGGTTACAGTCAATATATGTGTAATCCACTAAAACAATACTTCACTCGCATCACATGCTAGATACTCTGAGCTATTTAACAAGTTCATTCTGGCATAGCATCTATTTTACTACTAGCCCCAACTCTGGATGCTTGTACGATATACAGCATATCACTCCTATAGTCTCTACCAAGCGTTGCACCCTGTGAACAACAATATCATATGCACTGCTAGTACATATCTATTCTGTATTATTTTTCGTATAACTGTCCTAAATTTAGAACAATATACTGTAATAAAGTAAAACTTGTGATGTATCTGTTAATTGTAATGCATTCAGTATAGTAAATAAGTGTACGCAGAATAGTAAGTGTACGTAGTAAGTGTACGCAGAATAGTAAGTGTACGCAGAATAGTAAGTGTATGCAGAATAGTAAGTGTATGCAGAATAGTAAGTGTATGCATATACAATACATTGCTGGCTATTTCACAAAGCTCTCATATCCACTGTGAGACCATAGCACTCTCCTCGGTGTCCAATCTCCCATGTGTAAGAGATCACTACGAGAGGTATATGGTCTCAGAGTAGATATGAGAGCTTTGAGAAACGATACCCTGGCATCTTGGCCTGTCTTTCGCATTCTCCTGAAATATATAATAATAATAATGATATGATAATAATAATTCGTGGTTTTATTTTGTGCCATTTCCACAAGTTAAAGCATGCTCAATGCACACACTTGTTTACTTCAAGGCAATCGGTGTACACTTAGTTTCCTTCTCAACTCCCTGGGGACAGTGCAATCTAAGCCCTGTCAGCTGCAAGTCACATGGTCATTTTATGAGTCACTCCACGTAATGTCTATTCGATCATGTTAGCTTCGATTTGACGTGGATTGACAATAATGCCAATGCCTACAAATCTGTTATACCCGTAGTACAATGGTAGAATGTTGGACTTCGGAGCCAAAGGCATTGTGTTCACATCACATCCCAGAAACCCGGGATCAATGTTTTCGAGAGATACCCTTCTGACATGATCTTGAAACGGTTTAAGTGGGTTGCAGAATTTTCAATTTATCATTAGACATTACTGTACCATTGTCGATAGAAGCTAATGTTGTAGTTTGTCTTGTTGTTCATAATTTTTATCATCATTTACAAACAGCAAATTCTCTGAGAATACTCTGCTGAAAATATTGAACTTTGGTGACATTGAAAGATCGAAGTAAGCATCAAATTACTGTAATTTTTGTGATATCGCTATGCTGTAGCCTAATGTCTGAATGTCAATGATAGAAAAGACAGATTAGCTATGTTAAATTTTGGATATGTCCTGCATTCTCTGTCATATAGTTGCAACTTTTACTAACACTTTACATCTGCTGACTGTGGGTTTGAAGATACATTGTTATAGTACTGTACTTCCAACACAGTGTGAACATCTGTGTTGTGTAATAAACAATCTACCTCTTCCAGTAGTGAATACGTTTTTTAATTCAAATGGAAAATTGTTATTTTGGTACACTGGGATACTAACATAATTATTGGAATGAATACGACATTTCATAGTGCTTGTACAATCAAGAAATTTGTTCAAATTTGAAATTATAAAACATTCTGTCTTTCTTTACTGTCCTTTTTATTAGTATGCATATTATAGGTTTTAGCTGGTAGATTAATAAATTGATAACTGAAATAGACAAATAAAAAGATCTGGCATTGCACAATCTAAAATCACTAACTCATCAGAAAACCCTTTTAGTACTGTTATCTGCTACAAGACCATAATGCCGTTGTAATACATACAGGTCCACCCGTCGGCTGTGAGACCAACTAGGCTGGACGTAGGCTAGGCAATATATTACATTGTTTTATCTTGAATATATTTTGGATTTCTGCGGACATTTTCCAGATCACACCTGAGTACCTCCAGCAGCTGTGTTCCCGGCTGTTCAGCGCGCACATGAGGACCTCCGTGGATCTGGTCCGACCAGGAACCGCTGCCGAGGTCCTCCGTGCTTCTGTGGTTCCGAGCAGGTAGCACTCACTTCCTGTTGGCATATTATTATTATTATTATTATTAGTAGTAGTAGTAGTAGTAGTAGTAGTAGTAGTAGTAGTAGTAGTAGTAGTAGTAGTAGTAGTATATTTATTATTATTATTATTATTTAAAAAAAATATTATTATTATTATTATTATTATTATTATATAGTACTTATAATAGTAGGAGATAATAATAATGATAATTATAATCCTGTTGGAATAATAATAATGTGTGTGTTGCAGGAACGCCATGGTTGAGGTTGAGAGTTATCCTTCCCTGGACCTGGAGAGACTGAAGCGAGATCTGGCCATTGAGGAAGAGAGGAAGAAGGCTCTTCTCCTTCAGGCGCTCAGATGGGTGAGTTCATCTTCAGTTTGGGTATCTATTTTAAATTTCCATTTAAAAATTGTGGCCATTTTGAAAAATCAAGAGTTATCAAGGTCATTCCAAGGTCACTTTTAGGAATCATTGATGTGTCAATAATACGATTAGGCACAGATACTGCTCTTCAGGGCATCTCTGGTTGCCTTCAGCATGGAGGGAGTTACATTTCCTTTGCCAAGGTAATATATATATATATATTGATGTAAAATTATGTTTTTATTTCAGAGGCTGACACAGTCCCGACTAGACCAGAGAGACGTGATCATGTCTGCATACATACAGGCAGATCTATTAGGCTGTGCCAAGGACGGACCTCATAGGGTTTGTACAAGTAGCTGATTCACCTTTCACAATGCATTGCACAGGGATCAAAATTAAAACTATCCCGCTACCGAGTCCATTTCTCCCAATGCTAAAATATAAATTCAATACATTTGTTATTTGTATCACTATTCAGGCTAGTAAGTTTTATAGTTAGATTCTATCGCTGAATTATGCAATGCATGTACACCACATTGATTTATTTGTCCAGGGGTCATTTATTTACACATGCTACCATCCAGTTGGATTGCTGAATCATTCCACTACCTTTTACTTGTCACAAACTGCTTTTTGATTGTGTTTGGACTTCACATTCCAGCTCAATTATGCTTGACTACATTGAAGAAACAAATCTAAATAGTAGAACTTTGACGTAGCTGATAGTAGGATCAAACGTGTGTAAAAACAGGAAGTTTTCATTTCTTTCCAGGAACTAGTCCAACAAATGCTGACGTCGGATGCAGAGAGTGTGCGGCAGTACACTGCTAGACTCTTCAATGCATTTGCTTCTATATCTGTTGGTAAGACACATTGTTGGTATTTTCTTGCCTACATTTTCATACTCACATTATTGTGTTATTATCAAAGATTCTCAAGATATATTCATTCTGGCCCTAAGATTACGAAACTTTTTAATTGAGTGATTTCATGATCAACCTCAAATTTTATATGTGGATTCATGAATGAAACTGAGTTGAACATGAAATTTCGTAATCTTTGAGCCTGGTTTATTATGTGAACATGTTCCTTTATAAATGTTTTGACTTTATTCATCTACTGTATTATTATCCTACTATGTTTATGGTTATGGGCTGCATTAAATGTTTTATGATATGATTGTTCCAGGGAGGTCCTACCTGGCGCTGAACAATGACTTGATGCCGGCTCTGATGGACAACCTGAGAAGTGAGGACAAAGACTCACTGACAAGAGAGATGATTTTAGGAGCGCTTCAGAAACTTAGTCTCAGGTAAGAAGTAGTGCACTAATTTGAAATTTGTGCATGTAGCCAGCCATCTGCATCTGCATAATTCTTTGGCATCATTATCTTTGTCATTACCATCATAATCATCATTGTTTTTATTTTAATACTGTATATATTTATTTATTTTATGTTATTATTTGTTTTGTATTGGGATTTAGATCTGCTTTCAAGTTTCTTCTTTCACTTATGTTGTTATTATTATTATTATTATTATTATTATTATTATTATTATTATTATTATTATTTTTATTATTATTATTATCATCATCATCATCATAATCATCATCATGTTTATATTCATAATATTTATTGTTATTATTGTTATCATTATTATCATCATCATCATCATCATCATTGCTATGTACTAATGTACTGTTACTGTTACGTGTAGACGTGCGCTGCAGTCGGCCATGATAGACAAGGGCGTGATAGAGTGGCTGGTGGGAGTGCTGGAGGACAACGACTCTCTGTCCGACTACACTCTGGAGTACTCCGTGGCCCTCCTCATGAACCTCTGCCTCAGAACCTCAGGTACGGTAGAGAATAATCTATCATTATGATATCATCTCCCTCACCAACATTCTTGCATAAACATTTCTGTAGCATTTTCTAAAGGCATGCTTTTACAGAACGAAAATGACAGATGGTGACTTTTTGTTTTTTTTAGGAAAAAAGAAATGTGCCCAAAATGCTCATCAGACACTGAAAGTGCTTACTGATCTTCTGGGCCACGATAATACTGAGGTATGTATGGCTGTATGGCTAGTAACATTAGACATTCATTCAGGCCCCCGGTCCACAGAACAATCGTAGCGCTGTGAGAATTGTAACTCCTTAGCAACTCCATGCGAGTGTACAGGAGTTACGACTCTCGTAGTGCTACCATTGTTCTGTGGAACAGGGGCCTGCACTGTAATGTATATTTGTGCGTCTGTGACACATCACATTTACGTTTCAGATACTTCCGTATGTGAATGGTGCCCTGTACAGCATACTGGCTATACCATCCATCAGAGAAGAAGCCAAAGCTATGGTATGTTCTAATAAACCTTTATCTGAAAATAAATGTGAATATTTTGTTTATTTAATTCTACTAGTCGTGGCTCTACATTAACCTTTTGAGGCACCTGTCACTGTGTCCTTTGGACATGAAACTAAATTGCTGTGTAGGTAAAGGGCTCGCTAATTTTGGTTATTTCACACTTGTCTGCCTGTGGATGATATGTATCCCGAGCAGGTGGACAATCCCTGCTGGTCGTTCAGTAAATATTTCTAGATGTGGATCTAAAATGTTTCATCTCAATAGTAAATATCAAAGGGTAGTGGTGGTAGGTCGTCAGACTTCCTGGTCAAAGGTATCAAGTTTGAAGCTTCTCTTGGAACTTGTGCATCAATGTTCGTGAACGTAGCCTCTCTGACATGATCATAGCTAGGATGCACTGTCTGCTGACGGGCAACTGTCATCATTGGGTCATTGCATATACATGAATATTTTGTATTTTATTTATTTTTATTTATTTTGTTAGCATTGGGGTTTAGAGTCACTTTCTAGATTCTTTCACTTCCGTTGCGACGTAAAACAATAACTCACTCACTCGTCACAACAGGCCAGCACTCGCAGGTTTTCTGCAACACTCTGAGCTACAGGTATGGCAGGTTTCCTCCTATCGTTAAATCGATGAGCCGTGATACGAGTGGATAAAATAATTAACTTCAAACTTTCCATTTCAGGATATGGAGGAGATTCTGAGATGTTTCCTCAAGGACGGCCAACAGGACATGAACCGACAGATCGAGTTCATCATCAAGCAGCTGAACTCCGGTAAGTTGGAAATAGCCGGTTGTTCGAAGCCCATTACCTTAATGTAGTGTTAAGCTTGTACTATACCCGATGGAGGGAGCTATACTTTATAGGTCTGTTAAAGCTTAACCAGGCTCCGAACAACCGGCCCCAGAGAGCTAGCTGACTGCTATTCGATTTCACAGAGTAATTTTTTCCCAATCTCACAACAATCACGTGTACTACAGAAGAACAGCTGGAGTGAGTGAACTATGGATATTGTTTTTACATGTAAATGTAATTTTCAGGTGAAACTGGAGACGATTATGAATCGGATGATGAAGAAGAAGATGACGATGATGAGGCAAGTTAAACAAATATATTTTATAACGAAATATTTAATATTGTGTCTAAAGATAATCTTGCCATTTTAAGCAATATATTCCTCACTCTTTCAATTATGTCCTTGTCTGTGTGTCTCAATTATGTCCTTGTCTGTGTGTCTCAATTATGTCCTTCTCTGTGTGTTTCAATTATGTCCTCTGTGTATCTCAATTATGTCCTTCTCTGTGTGTCTCAATTATGTCCTCTGTGTGTCTCACTTATGTCCTCTGTGTGTCTCAATTATGTCCTTCTCTGTGTGTCTCAACCATGTCCTTCTCTGTGTGTCTCAATTATGTCCTTCTCTGTGTGTCTCAATTATGTCCTTCTCTGTGTGTCTCAATTATGTCCTTCTCTGTGTATCTCAATTATGTCCTTCTCTGTGTGTTTCAATTATGTCTTTCTCTGTGTGTCTCAATTATGTCCTTCTCTGTATGTCTCAATTATATCCTTCTGTGTGTCTCAACCATGTTCTTCTGTGTGTGCAGGAGGACCAGGACGCCCTGGAGGCGGACCTGGACAAGGACGAGGTCATCCGTCCTCAGCCCGGGGAGCTGGGAGGCGAGTCTCTGCTGTGTAAGGACTACCTCGTCATGGCTGACGTCACCAGCAAGAGAAAGGTATAGTATGCAGTAGTTATTTCTGTGCTATAAATTTAAACCCATTAGTTTATCTCTCCATGCTGGAAGCAACTGGAGATGCCTAAACAGATGTACCTGTGCCTACCATATTCCAGCAGGGAGAGGGTTAATTGTTATTAATGTTGTTGATGTTGATGGTGGTGTTTTATTTATGTATTTTATTTATTTAATTAATATTAATAAATATTTTTTATTTTTTTTTACAGCCACTCATATCAGCCACTAGTTTAATTGTTATTATTATTATTATTATTATTATTATTATTATTATTATTATCTTTACAGCCACCCAGCCACATTTCTCATCTCCATGAACCTTTTACACGACCGGTGACGCCAAGCCAACGAAGAGCCGCCGAGTAAGTTTCTCCCTGTACATAACAACTGACCATTGTGTGGGACAAGAAATATCTCAAAGTCATTCAGCTCAGTCTGGTGTTTGCACAGTGGTCAGCACTGCATTGCTTCGTTAGAATCAAATTGACCTCGTATGAAAATGAGTAAAATTGGAATAAATTAATAATATTAGTGCTACTTGCAACAGATTGTTTAACCCTCTCCATGCTGAAGACAACCAGAGATGCAGTGCCTTTGTGCAATCCCGTAAAGAAAGGGTTAAGCTATACGTGGAGAAATCTATTTAATCTATTTAAATACAACGAGAGTGAAAAAGATTAACAAGTTACTTATAAAAATAATTTAATTAACATGTTGTGTGATGTACAAGGAGAACGCAATATGCTGCATCTCTGTGCACTGTGGAATTGGATATACCATGGGGTTATAGTCGTGGATCTAATTTGAAAGAATCTTGAAGGCGACTCTAAACCCCAATGAAAAATAAATAAAAATAAATTTCTATTTGCATTATTTTAATTCATTTTATTTCAATTAATTTTCAATTTTAGTCCGAAACCTTATGGTGATGGTGGGTCGCAGTCCAACAACAACAACTCTAACAGGCCACAGACAGGCAGCGGGTCACAGATGGGCAGTGGGTCACAGATGGGCAACAGAGATATCACCGTCCGCCCGCCGACGCGCAGTGGCAGCAGACCGTCCTCGCAGGAGAGTGGTACGTCAGTAGTTACAGCTTGAGGTATAAATGTCCTAGCCATGGGGGGAGTGGTACCGCAATGGTAGAACATTTGGATTTCGGAGACATGGGCCTTAGCTTTAAGTGTTCTACGTAATTGCAGTACCTTACAAATCTTGTCTTGGGTTCAAATCAATGTTCACGAAAGTTACCTTTCTGACATCATCATCATAGAATGTGCTATCTGTACCGTGGCAATACAATTGTGATAATCTTGATGTAAATGTTCAACATTGCAATTATGTGGTAGAACACAGCTTTCTGGGTGCTATTTATAATGAAAATTAATCATTTAATTTTAATAATATGTTGTGGTTGAAACTTGGTTCACACGAGTATGAAAAGGTACAATGTGCAGTTACCTCCCTTGCTTCATCCAAAACTTCACTGAAAGATGACACAAGCCCTCATAGCGGCCACAACTTTGTATATTGATAATATTGATTTAAAATAATTTTCAGAGCCATGTAAATTTATGTGTATTTAATGTCAAAAATTATGTTAGAAAATTTCTCTTGTGTTGCAGCTCATAGTCGTCCATCCAGCCAGATAAGTGACCGGTCCATGCGTCCATCCACAAAAGCAATGCAAAAACTGGGTCCAGACGTCAAGTGAGTTCCCAATATAGACAAAATAGACAATAGACAGGGAGAGAGTTAATTATGTTGGAGCCAAAGGTTCCAGGTTCAAATCCCGCCCCGGGGGCCCAGCATCAATGTTTGCGAAAGTTACCTTTCTGACACGATATTGATAGGATGCACTGACTGTAGAGTGGCAATGCAGTTATCATCCTTGGTCTTGTCAGTACCAGCCGGTGCTCGAAGGTTTACTGCAACATTTAGCGCTATGGATGTTGCGGGTTTCCTCCTGCCCTAAACTGACAAGTTGTGATATTAGTGAAAGATTCTAGAAAGTGGCTTTAAACCCCAATACCCCAAAAAATAAAAAAAATATGTCAGCTTCTAGGTATGCCACAGGTCTAGCATACATTTGCTGAGATCTTTATCGAAATCTGAGAGGTTTACAGTTTCTATCATGAATAACCAATATTCATTTTACCCACCCCTGTCGTACCATCGCATATGTGTGAAATTATATCACTTTCAATACTCTACTATTTGTAGAAACCCTTTTAATTAATAATCTACTAATTAATATAACTACTATTTGGCAAGAACACCCATTCCTGCAAATCATCTTGTCTTTGACTATGACATGTAATTTCCATGCTTGCCATGTGTAATCTGCATTGCATTTCACACCTGGCTTCGAGATTACCACACTTTCTGTATACAATTTCATGCTCAAGTTAAAGATTTACATAACATTTTATGAACAAACCTTTGAATTGAGCATGTAATCGTACACAGAAAAGTTTCGTAATCTCGGGCTATGCCCCTGCTTTATCCCTTCGAAGTTTTCTAATTTCCAACACCAACATTAACAAAGAAAAATATACTTTACCTTACAAATCTTGTTGTGTTACTTTCAGGGTGCAAGATTATCAAACTGCGTTCGGATCGAGGCCCAGAATTCTTCGAACTCCCGACGTGTCCGGCTTCAAGCGACCTTCGTCTGCGTCCAGTCGTGGATCGTTCACCAAGAATCCTCCTCAGCCGCAGTATTCAGAGTCGGGGCCTAGGCCCAGCTCAGCGGGCAAAACAGGTTAGTTTTCACGTGGATTCCTTCTACGTACTGAAATAATAGAAGTTAACATACTAGATGTAATAACAAAACAAAAAGAAAGAAAAGAAGTTCCAAATATTGTAGCGCTACGATCTTATTTATTTTGGAAGAGGATCCTGAAGATTTTGATTTCTTTATTAGGAGTTGAATGCATCAAGCTCAAAATGACCAACATCATATTCTGACTTCTCCACTCATTTTATTAACTATGCCTGTGTTTGTACCGGTAATTAAAATCCATCGCATGCACTCATATTTATGCCAAACTACAGTACGACCCTTTTGTTAAACACAGACCAGGGGCCATGTTCTCGAAGCTATCGTATACATAATGACATCGTTAAGCCTTCGTTGATGAAAATGTGATGATCCAGAAAGACTCAAATGTTCCTCCATCAATGCTTAACGATGTCGTTACGTGTACGATAGCTTCGGGAACATGGCCCCTGGGCCCAAGATTATACAACATTTTGATTACTATTTCATGCTGAAATCAAAACTTTGAATTGAGTATGAAAGCGTACTCAGAAAGGTTTTCGTAATCTCAGGGCTAGGCCCCAAGATTACGAAACGTTTTGAGTACAATTTCATGCTAAAGCTCAAGTTTTATATTGGAATTTGTGATCGAAACCTTGAGTTGAGCATGAGATCATACTAAAAAATGTATTGTAATTCGGGCGCCAGATGTGTAAGTATTCCTTCATTGGTACGTTATTTGTTTGTCAGCTTGACCTTTCCATATAATGGATGAAATGGTAAGTATAGTCTATGTGTGTCATGTCCACTGTGGTATTGTTCATGTCTTTGATTCAGCATGTGATTACTTTATTTTCAATGTATTGTCGTTTTATTGTATTATTGTATTATATTATAGTATTATATTATAGTATTTTATTGCATTATTATGTTAAAATATTATCACACATTTGATAACTTGTAAACAAATTGTCCAGTGTCCTTGCATGTTTTTGACCTTATAAATATATTTTTATTCCAAGGATATATCCTTTGTTTTACTTTTGTTTGTTCATAAATGGGGGTGAGATCTATTTCCCAGACCCAGATCCTGAACTGGACCTAGACTTGCGGTCTATTCGCTGGAATCGGACCGAATTCCTGACAATCTGATTGGCTCACATGAGCCAAAATATGAATAAAATAGTTACCTAACCCTAACCCTAACCACGTGAACCAATCAGATTGCCAGGAATTGGGTCCGGGTCCAGGGAATAGACCACAAGTCTGGGTCCAGTTCTGGGTCCGGGGAGTAAACTACCCTCACATGTGGCAATAAATTAATTTTTGCAAAATTGTGTTGAAAATCTATTTGTATAATATGTAGTTTATATTATAGTGCTAATTATATCAAATATCCTTAAAATAATACCTTTCATCTAAGATATGCAAATCAAAGGCAGACCAGTGACTTTAAAGCGACAAATCCAGATGATAGTTTACTAGTTATCTCCCTTCCATTGATCTAGCTAGGGTTACCTCACCTGTATTGTTCTGTAGTTACCTCCCTTCCATTGCTCTAGAGTTACCTCCCTTGTATTACAGGGCAAGCAAGTCCGAGAAAAGTGTCGACATCAAGTCGTCCAGGAGGCAGCCTTCAGAACAGGTGAAAACATGTACCCGGTAATCTTGTTACCAAAGACCGAGAATCGGTAACGGTATCATTCCATCCAGCACTATCTGCGATAACATCAATAAATATTGCAGATAAGGCCATATACATGTGCTGTATATATATAGGCCCTATTAGTCATATTCCTTCTGTTGACTGAATACATCTCGGATTATTCCAACAGTTATTACTATGGTCCGTTTATTTATTTCTACCGTTCATTATTTCATCATGCTTTTGTAACTGAAAATGCCATGGTCAATGTAATTTCATGACTATGACAATGTTTCTGGATGTATCTTTAATTATATTTTCATGTGTACAAATGTGGTCTACATAGTCCTTGCCCCGAGATTACGAAACTTTCTGAGCACAAAAACGTAGTCAGACTATGACGTCACATGACGTTTTATGAATAAAATTCTGAGTCGAGTACGAAATCATACTCAGAAAAGTTTCGTAATCTCGGGGCCTTGAAATGCAGAAATTCAGCCAATCTATCTTGTATTCAAAGTAGGATAACCAATGCAGGAAATATTCCCACTCTGAGCGCCAAATACTAATACTAATAACAATACTAATACTAATGGTAATATTATTTTAATAATAATAATAATAATAATATGCATTTATATCATACTATACTCCACACACAAAGTGCATGCTCAAAGTGTAACGTTATTATTACCTCGAGCAGGATCAGTGTGCCCTCACTTGCCTTCTCAACTCCCTGGGCAGTGTACAAGGCTCTAGTATTGACTCTAGTATGGCTGACAGTTCTTCCCTTAAAAAAAGATGCCTTAGATGTAATTTTAATCTCGGAACAGTCCAGGCCCCGAGATTACGAAACTTTTCTGAGTACGTTTCTGTACTCGACTCTGAATTGTGTTCATAAAACGTCATGTGACATCATAGTCTGAGTACGTTTTTGTGCTCAGAAAGTTTACAAGTGAATCGATCATTCATGTATGCATTTCCCTATATGACAATCATCTGTCTGTAGTTTAGTTTTTACGAGTAGCTCACAATGTTACAATTTTTAATCTTATGTCCATGGTTTATTATCTAGAGGAATCACAATGTATAATGTTGTTATGTTGTATTCGTATATCTGTCTGTTATAACAATGTCAACACTACTAAGATCTACCATTTTCCCTGACATCTATCTTGACAGCTTCCAACATGGCGATCATCATGTACAGGTGAAATATTTCCGCTCTGACGTAAAACAATAACTCATTCACATTCGTTCCACCCTGGCCATGATAATACAAAACTTTTCTAAGTACGATTTCATGCTCAAGCTCAACATTTACATGACGATTTATGAACAAAACTCTGAGTTGAGCATGGAATCGTACTCGGAAAAGTTTTGTAATCTCGGACCCTGGCCCAGAAATTGTGAAACGTATTTGAGTACGATTTCATTCTTAACTCAAACATTGAGAATATGTACAAGTAGTAGGTGATTTCTGTAGGATATACTTTCAGATCACATTTAGAGTTGTAACTAAATTATTTACATGAAGTAAAAATAAACTTTGGTACTGGCTGCAGCTATCAAAATTATCTCAACCATTTCACATGCCAATCATTTACGTTCAAAGGGCGCCTTCAAAGATCTTCCAAGCTATTAAATGTACCGGTAGTTGTGTGCCTTGTTTTGTGTGAATCATCAATGGTCGGGACATAAGTAACATTCTATATATTAACTACCTCGGCTTTACTGACACCATTCCAAGTCGGTGAATTAATAAAATCAGGCGCCAATATTAATCCTATGTTTTGACTATGATTTGATGCTCGACTCAGTTCTGTTTATAAAATTTGAGCTAGAGCATGAAACGACACTCAAAAGATGTATCGGGGCTTGGGATGGAACGTAGCTATAGTCCATCAGCCCATTAAATTTATCCCAATGTTAAAGGTATATATAGAAGAAAGTTCTGCTTTATAATGATTTGTATCAGTATAATTGAATCAATATTTTAGCTAGTATGTTTCCACTTTCCATCCTTGCATGGTGTTTTTAATTGTACAGTTATGCATTTATTAGGGATTCCAAAACAATTTGAGTAAGATTTCATGCACACGCTCATATTTTCTACGTGGTTTTGTGAATGATGAAATCGTACTCAAAATCGTTTCGTAATCTTAAGGACTGGTGACAATATCATACTTTTAGATTGTCAATTTAGTCCTATAATCATGAATGATTCATGTTTATATATTGCTAATATACTGTGCCCCGTTCCACAAAACCTGTGTAAAGCTATGAGGGAATATTACAACTCTTGTAGCACTATGATAATTCTCTAGTTCTACTTATAGCTATGTTAACCCTCTCCATGCTGGAGGCAACCGAAGATGCCATAAAGAGTAACAAATGTGCCTAGTCCAGCATGGAGAAAGTTAACGTATGGGAGTTGGGACTCTCGTAGTTATACACTCACTCATTCTGTGGAATGGCGGAATGCATTTGATGTGGTAAATTTCACGCTGTGTGACTAGCTTTAGGTCTGTAGAAAGTTTAATCTTACGATTAAATTGATAGTGTCACATATTCCTTGACTTCAATAGTATCCTAGCTCCACTCATTCAAAGACTTGGACAGTCTAGTCTTGTACGTACTACACGTTGACCAGTTTTGTTTTAAACAACACATTGTATGTGATATTGTTACTGGTGGTGTAGTGTCTCACTTGTTCAATGTTATAGCACATTCCACCCACGTCGTTTGTGATATCTGATTATCCGTATTGTTATCATGTTTGTATAGCCAGTGTACAGTTAAAAGTGTTGTTATGAATATTCTCAATTTACCTACAAGATATTTAATATTTGTAGCTCACATTATCCAAGTGTATTGTAGCTCTAGATTCCTCTAGCCTTAACTGCTGACATTAAGAGTCGTAGTAAACTATAGTACTCGTATATAATACGCACCCCCGCGTGAGAGGTCATTTTTGGGGTATCAAAATTGCGCATTATACACAGGAAATAACGGTATATACATGTATATTATAAAGTCTGTTAAGGTCAGCAGGGAAGGCTAGAGGAATCTTGAGCCACTCGTATTGGTGAACTATTTCCACTACTACATAAAGCACCATTTCATTCATTTAGTGAAGATATTGTAATGTTGCATAAATTAAAACAATAATGTAGCTTTATCCGTCCAGGTATTTTTGATGATTTGTTTTCACAAAATGATAAATATTTAGTCTCTCATGTACACATATACTGATGATGTATTGTAGTGAAATATGAATAAAATATATCACTACTGTGTAGTATATATTCTCCATAGTTTACATGTGTCTGTGAACTATAAAAGCCATGAACTTTTGGCAAACACTTAAAGGTAACTTCTTGTAGCTAATATACTATACATATATTACTATCGTATATAAAATGTATAATGTACAAGTATATCTGCAGGTGCAAATTTTCCCAAAAACTTCGTACATTGTTAATAGTTTATGAAAACACAAATAATCTGTTTTGTTCTTAAATGTGAAAACTTACTAATTATTAAAATGTTATTTGTAGTACTGACTCATTGGAACATGGTTGTATAATAAAATCAGTCACGCTATTATTCAATAGATTGTTATGGTTTTAGTATATGCCATATAAGCAAGTTAAATAACCCTATTCAGTTATATATAGTATGACAGTTGACGGCTGTTCACCACGACAAGTAGTACATTCCCTACTGGGAGGATTGATACTGAAGTAGAGATGGAATTGTATAGAAATCACAGAACTGGATAATGTAACGTTCAGAAAGGAGCACATAATTGGAGATTGCAATGACCAGAAAGGAAAATAGAACCAGATATTGCAGTGATCAGAAAAGAAAACAGAAAGTGATATTGCAATGTCCAGATTTGCGCACGGAACCAGATATTGCAATGTCCGTGAAGCAGTGCCGAAGCTTGAATTTCAATGTCCAGAAAGGCGTACATAATAATAGATTGCAATATCCAGAAAGGCGTACATAATAAGAGATTGCAATGTCCAGAAAGGCGTACATAATAAGAGATTGCAATGTCCAGAAAGGCGTACATAATAAGAGATTGCAATTTCCAGAAAGGCGTGCATAATAAGAGATTGCAATGTCCAGAAAGACGTACATAATAAGAGATTTCAATGTCCAGAAAGGCGTGCATAATAAGATATTGCAATGTCCAGAAAGACGTGCAGAGATTGCAATGTCTAGAAAGAAACATGTAACATTTGAGTACAACGTTTGGCTTATAGAAGCTGTGGACAGACACACCGTAGAACTGACCAGAGAAACATGCACAGGAATACATGACGTATACAGGTACAGCTTCTCCAGGCATATTCTCCCACGGAGAGGATTCACTTCTTGCCACATATAATATTAAAGGATTGAATTGCAGGTGTCTGGAGATACCACCTTTTTTAACGTTCATCTAAGAGATTCACCCTTTTTAATGTTCATCTAAGAGATTCAGATTATGTTGAATTTATGATATCGCTCGAATTGTTTTCAATAATAACAAGAAGCCATTGATCTGGTTCCGTGGTGTGTGAATGACACACACTCAGTATTCATACAGGGATGAAATACAAGTCCCGCTATGTATGTATTTGCCATATTGTATGTATAGGAATAGTAGTGTAGCCCCACGTGGCATTACTATGCAATAATTTGACAGCGATACACGGGCGAGATAAAAGAACGAGCCCGCGATTATACATTTTTGCATTAGAACAAACCCCAGAACAGATTATCCTATGCATGCATATTGACAGAGCTAGAACCCTCGATAAACTCCGACGGCACACGTTAGGAAAACCTCTCGTGTTTATTATACGTGTTGAAAGTAGAATTTGTTGGTACAAGATCTTAAGGAGACCGGAAGTGGAGGTATGCCAGGAGTACGCTGAGAACTCCGTGACCTGCGCACCAGCTACTCACGTGACGAGCGCACACATCTGGAGCGCATTTCAACGAAATAAAACCACATTTATTCTCATAAATCGTGGACTATGATAAAGATAAAAGGATGACTCTGTCTGTAGACTTGCCAAGCTGTTTCGCCAAAATGTCAACTGAAACAGTTTTTACCTGAAAACCGCGTGTTCGTGAACCCTCCCAATACACTTACGGGGCCTAACTATTTACTCATGTAGGCCTACATGCACCTGCATTAGTCTTAACTATGCATGTATTCGTCGTTTCTATTGCTTCTTTTTCTGCACTTTATAAAATATATTGATATCGCACTTTCAAAACTATGTCAACATCGTCTCGATGATAAACACCGGGCCCCGTTTCACAAAAGTTGTAGCTACAAGTCAAAGTTTACAGACCCTGTATACTACAAGCGTATGTCTGTTTGTATATTTAGGACTTGTAGCGGTGCCGTGTTCTGTGAAACGGACCCCAGTTTGTGAAGCGTTCTATTACATAAAGATGGCATCACTATATTTGATGTACTGTGCATACACATGGTTATCTAGTATTGCGTTATTTCAAGATGCACATAAACACGCATCGATAAAGCCATCCTCTTCTTTGTTGATAATTAGAAAGCTAAGATGACGTTGATTTCAAAGTACATATAGACAGAATGCGCAAAAGGCATGTGAACTAGTTCATTTAAATTAGGTTTCAGTCGCAGATCTATATTCAAGTAGATAAACACGAGGATTAAAACAAAGTCAATGTTCAGGTAAGATGATGATTTTGGAAATCAACATCTTTGAGAATATTACCAGATGTAAATCTGGTGTATTTGCTGAAACTTACGTGACATATTTGACGTTGCGTTACCATGTCCAGTCTATACATCTGTATTACACTTACACAGGCCCCGACCAAGCATTTACTGATATTGAAATGCAGTCAATTTCTGCAAAGTAGTGTGATTCCTCTAAGTTCACATCTCTTGACAAACGAGACGAATTAAACTCAATAGCGCGGTTGTGGACAAGTTTGACAACATTTCTCTACGTTGACAAACAAACTCATCCCGAGATCACAACTAGATTTGTCAATAATTGACTTAATTAGCCGAGCTTTATCTACGGATACCAGTATTTTGATAGTAAGTTATAGTACAAATTTCCCCAAAACGCCCTGACAATATCAAATGTTGCA
>JAUTBZ010182095.1:0-22889 GCA_032361785.1 Lepetodrilus galriftensis | reverse complement strand
ATCTTTACGGAATAAATATTAGCGAATGAAATTTTAACTTCTAATAGCAACTCGTTAAATTCGTTAAAGTTTTATGCTCGTTAAAATTTTATGATTTACAGTATTGCATAACATTATTTGTTGATCAAATGATTTTATTCACATGCACATTCTAATTTGCACTTCAACGTGGGAAAACCTGTCAAATAATGCATGATGAGCCAAAATCGTGTGATGTAATATGCAGGAATTATCATGTTTAACATGGGAGTATGAAAGAGCTTTTTCAAGAATCCAAGCTTTGCATTAAATGTTCCAAGAAAATCATTGAGATAAATTGTTCTCCTTATCAATTAATATTTTGAAAATAGTATTTTGCATATGGTAAGAAATAAATGAAGGTAACCTCAGATTCTAAAGGAATATGAACAGCATCTTCATTTATCTATTAGATACACATTGGTTGTTGAATTAGTGCTTTACATCGCAGCAGGAATATTTCACCCATACACGATGCTATGACACACAGAAGTAATTATACCACAGTAATGATACTACACCATAAACAGTGATTACATTTTCTCTAAATTGATTTTTGATCAATAAATCAACTTCCTGGTTTAGACTCACTTTCACTGGATGTTACTGTCTAGGTATGCACAATTTAGTGAGGCGGAGTTCGCGAGAATGCTTCACCACAATATTGACAGGAAAACCATCTCGTCCTTATAGATAATGCAAGTTTCAAATTCCTGTTTCATATCCGAATTTCTTGTTTCATCATCTACATATAATCCAAACACTCGTGAAAGGTTGCTTATCTGCATCAATACTGAAAATGGCGCCACAAAGTCTATTGACATTCATCACTGTTCATTATTAATCTCCACTGTGTATATTGTACTACGTGTTCTCAATGTAATATGGGTATGCGGCCCTCATTACAATACGATCAAATAAATCATAATGATGTTTATTACGCACAAATTATATTTATTATGAATAGTATAGTACATATATCAAAATAGAATAATTACTGCCAACTAATTTACACCAAATTCATCCTACTAATTGTAAATGTCTCAAAGTAAAAATTAATTCATTGTTTCAAGATATATTTCACAATTGTATCACGTCGTTAAACATAATTGAAATCTCACATAAACAAGAACATTGTGGTTGTCAGTGGTTATCAGGCGTAATGTAATTATTTATTTAGCTGGAAATTTCATAAATAATAAATATATATTTTTTGAGCATCTCTAAAGATAATTGTAAAACATGCCAATGATTAAAGTACATATAGATAATAGATATTTGGTAAGTTTAACAGCAGTACACATTGAGAAAATGATATATGTACTCTATCTAATATAGTAAACTAGGTTACAATCAATCCTAATGACAACAATGGCAGACATCTGGACACCAATCATTATTTGAACACATTGAAATGTGACAGCACAATAGACCAACTACCTCTTAACCTATTTAATGCAAGCTATAATTCCCGTATCAGCTTACTAAATACTTCTAAAATCAGGACGACCCCCTTTTTCAGATACTGCATGCGGTCACTTAATTAGTGCGGCCACAGTCAGCGGTGTTTAAATATCGTAAAACCACTTGAGTGGTAACAGCTGGATGTTAGCTCCAGGCAGTGGCGTTGTCTATCTGTCGTTTTACGTCACTGTGATGTGAAAAGTCAATCATGTGTGTCTCAATATGTGCCGCCACCAAGAAGTGGTCTCGGTGACGTAGGTTGTATACGTACGTATACACATGTAGTATACCCATGCATGTACAGAGTCCACACTACCAGGCTGAGTAGTGTCCCCCTCTCACGAAGCCTTCGTAGCTTCCTCGACTGGCATCGATGAATTTTATATTTATGGGTTTGCAATCTAATTGAAAGTGGACTAGGTGACGTAGGTGTATACGTACGTATACACATGTAGTATACGCATGCATGTACAGAGTCCACACTACCAGGCTGAGCCATGTCCGCTCTCACTAAGCCTTCGTAGCGTCATCGACTGGCATCAATGAATGTTATATTTATGGGCTTGCAATCTAATGTTTATATTATTATCGTCTAGAGAAGCTTTATGTTTTAAGTAGTATTTAAAGTGATCTTGTAAAGAAAATCTGCTATAACTTTTATTATCGTTCCCCGTTAACCACAGCTTGTGGTCATAAACCAAAGGTGATAACTGTTTTTGCGATAATCAACATGATCAATATTCCCCAAGAAAATGTGTGATGTTGTTGATGAATGGATAAGTTAAATACTCAAATCTTCAATTAAACATCACTATCTGATGATGCAATGAATATTATTAATACGGAGGATCGATAAACTTTTAAACTTACATTGTACATGAAAAACATTCAAATCTGATTGGATCTTTCATAACCATATTCTATGTCAGTTTTTTTAACTAGTCTTCAACTCTTCCTCACACTGAAGTCAACAGGGTTTTTAATGAAGGTTCTGTTTACCAAGTGAACACAATAGCCGCAAAAGCCGAGAATATCTCGAGCTTGTGACTACCTTAAGATAGGGATGGCTTCGTGCCAGTGGTCCACCCCAGTGTTTGTGTAGCTAATACGCGTATGGTATAACACACCGCAACACACACACACACTCCGGCCTTCATATTCCACGCCTGAGTGGCACCAGTCATCAACAGAGGACTTAATGTAGCTTATCACCGGAGCTGCCCACTGCCTCTTGTATTGCCCCTAGCAATGCCTCATGGTACCCATTTGATCTCGGGGCACAGGTATGTGATCTCGGGCCCAGTACCCATGTGATCTCGGGGGCCCAGGTATGTGGCGAGTATACTCTCTCTTGTGTTGAGTCAATGGACAAAGATCCTCATTCATCTGGGTGAGGGATTCAATGCATCATAAAAAAAGTCAAACAGTGGTAAATCATACTAAATATGGAGAAATCTACGACACGCGTACAAGATTGTGTTTGTCTGTGGGTTACTGGGTTAAATGGAAAGGCACAAAGGAGAGTGCTATATATATGATCTACACATGATAGATGACAGGGGCCGTGAATACACCTGTCAATACAATGATTTGCTGTCAGCTTATTGATATAAATAGTCAATACTTCAAACCATATTTCTAGGTGACCAGCATTTACTGAATTTATGGACGTTTTCAAGAGTAAGTCATAAAGGCATTGGTTTAACCCCATCCATGCTGGATTGCAAAAGAAAAGGCACATTCTAAATTAGGGATCTACAGTTGTCTTCAGATTGGGAAGAGACTTGGAAGATTGGGAATAGATAAAGACAAAATTGTACAACATAAAACTACAAATTGCAAAAGGAAAGGCACCGATATTTAGGGCATCTACAGTTGTCTTCAGATTGGAAAGAGTTAAACACATAATTGTACAACATCCAATTACAGAAGAAGAAAATGAAGAAATTGAAATAGAAAAAAAAATAATTAACTGATTAATTTACAAACTTTTAATTAAATAATGTATTAATAATTAACTGATTATTTTACAAACCTTTTAATTAAATAATGCATTATCCCTTACCTACATTAGTCTGATATAGCAGTACGTGTTATAACAGAAATGGTACTGTAATGATGATGGACAGTCAGAGATCACCGGAACATCAGTAAGACACAGCCATTGTTAGATACAGAATCAGAGGGTCCAGCCAGGCGTAAACTGGAAATTGCCACGTTCAGCTCTGCCCGAAATACAGGGCATTGCCAAATGACTATCCTGTGTTGCCAGATAGTGGCACTATGGCAGCACTATGGCAGCACTATGGCGGCCCTACAGGGGAGCATTAATTACTGTATTGGAAGTCTGTCAGGGGCCAATAATCATGATAATTACTGTGTAGCCGGTCTGACCGAATATCTCCTGATGAACTTAGAGTTGGCCAACTGGGGCATGCCAATTTGTTTCTTCATCTACATTAATGTACATTTGTATTCATGAGGGGATAACATATTAATGGTTATTTAAAAATTAATTTAATCTATAGTTCTATATTTATATCTAGAGACAATATGGATATCATCATAAAATAAATTTTATATACTGACCAATCAATTTTTAATTAATAATAAAAAATCTGAAATCAATATGTAATTAATCAGTGTTAATGAGTATTTAACAAATAATATTGAAACCTAATTCAGCATAAGTATCAATAAGTGTAGCAATAAAAGTTGTTGGTTTTTGACAACCTGACATGCCAGAGCATGGTGCCAGATGCTACAATAGTTTTACATTACAAACAAAAGTATACACATGTCAAAGCAATAACTATTTAAAGCCATGTTTTGAAAACATTGGATTTTTTTTGGCCGGTTTAAATAAACTCAGGTCATTGCTGTAGCAACAGGTTATGTATAAGATAAAACATAGAAATAAACTTCTTGTTTTTTTGTTGAGATTGTCATACTTTCAGCTCTTAAATGTTTCTATAATTTGTAATCAAGTAGATCAGCAACATAACATAACATCTACGCTACTCGACGTTTCATCAGATGAATACCAACACCAACAGGATTGTACAGTAAACGATACAAGGTTGTACGTTAGTGTTTATTTCTATAAACTACAATACTACATTTAATTGACTGCCACCTCGCAGACCTGGCAGGTACGTCGTCGCTGCCGATGTACGCCCCTGCCGATGTACGTCCCTGCCGATGTACGTCGGTGCCAATATATCCTCCCATACCAGTCGTGGAGGTTCGCAAGGCTCGCGACATTCTGACTTACAAATCCATAACCTTCCAGAGCTGGCTGAACATCGCCTGTGGTCAATAAGAACCGCCGCGTCCCCGCCAATCAATTCCTTGTCCTCTGTCCCCTAATGTCTGCTGCCGCCAGAACCTGTCACCGTCATCGACGCAAACTGCCCAGATACGTGTACGTTGTGGACTCTGATATTCGGTCAGAATCTGTCTCCGCCAGCGACACAAACTGCACAGACGCGCGCGTACATTGTGGACCCCGAGATGCGGTCTGCTCTGGACACATATGACAAAAGCAGGCAGCTCCGTCATTATTGCAGTAGCAGCATGTCTCTTCTGAACACACAACACAATCTGGAGATTTGACCACTGTTTCTGAACATTCTCCTCCTTCCCCCACCAACCACAAGCCGCAGGTTGGACCTTCAACAGAGAATGGTTCCCTCGACACACAATGGTTCTCTCAACAAGAGATTTAACCACAGAATGCTCATGTTAACCCAATATGCCTCCTGGGAAATCAGTGTAGATTTACATAGATTCGCGGCCAATCAGCATCAGATATTGTGCCGCTGTGGGTATTAAATGACGTATACATCCGATACCAGATGCGAGGCAAGTGCATTGTTGATGCCAAGAAAGTGTAAGTCCTTCTGAATAGTTCATCATAGTTAGTTAACCAGCCATGCACTTTAACATGCTCATCAGCCAACACACCAATGCATGGAACACATGGGTTCTTGGAGACACTTGGTAGTGTCCACCTGAGACCATAGATAATTATACACGGTGAATTAATGAGTTCATATATAAGTTTATTTCTTTATTTTTCATTATTCCGATACCTGTGTATGGTGAGAAGACCAATATCAACAATAAGTTATAGTAAGACACACAACTGGAATTGAACCAAGGGAGATAACTCTATGCACAATGAACTATTCTCCATGGCTGTGGCATCATTGGCATTTGAGAAACTCCAGCTTCTTGGACCATTGTGCCGGCCGCCATCTTCTCCCGCCCATGTACGTCTTAATTAAACTTCAGTGCAACCCGGGATTTCTTTTTGCATTCAAAATTATACCTTGACGATGTGCCTACGTGCTCTAAACATGCAATTGTCAGGTTAATGTGGTTAGAAAAATGTCAATGTATGCAAATTGCAATAAAAAATTGCTGAATAATCGAAAATAGGTATTTAAATTTCCTAATTGAGTACATCGCATTGTTTACCAAGGGTATTTGCAGCAGATACTAACGCGTTTTATTGTTCACACAATGTAGGCCTACTTCACTTCAGGTACAACCGGGGAATTTGGTTCTGTTTCACAGATCACTGCGAGTTCCAGCCAAGGGAATCCCGGTGGTGTGGTGAATCCATAGGTAAAAGATGAAAGACCTCATCTATATGAACTTTGAACAAGCAGGCCTGAAACACGACTTGTCAAAGATAACGTTACAACCAATTACCCCTGACCACCAATTACGCATGCTTCAGTTTAAAAGCATATTATGTCAGCATTTGTTAGCCCGGCTCCAGGAAGCAGGAACCCAGCCATGGGGCGGGAGAGGTTACCACGGTTACCAGTGCCTGTGCGACTTTGAAGCCTCCGTCCCACGCACATCGTAACAGCCGAGTAATCACTCACCGGGCGATTACTCGCAAATCCCACTTTCTAGCAGACTACCTGTGAGACGTATTAGATCACGAGTGTTTGAAACATATTGCAAAAATGCCTGCTATCCATATTAAGTTAAACAAGTCGGCTGCAGATGGGTGTTCTGGATAGTTAGCATCGAGAAAACGTCTCTCTTAGTGGGAACCTTTGAAGAATAGAAGAGATTCTTCCATGTTGGTATTGTTACCTATACAGCCTGTCCTATTCTGGTCCGCCATTCCTGAAACCAGTGACCAAGATCTGTCAACATTCCCCGCCAATACAATTGATGTAAAATAGAGGAATTTTGTCTTGGAATTTGACGAAGATGAAGCAAATTCAGGAATTTGTCTTGGAATGTTGTTATTGTCAGATCATGACAATAGCAAATTTTGTTATATAGCAACATGTATATAATAGTATATGATCATAATGATAGCGATTGTGCAATTGAGTGTTGTTTTCCATCTCTCAGTTTTAAATAAACCAGAAAGAGTTGTATCAATCAATAACAGCTCTACAGAGCTAACATGCTTTGTTATTTACATATCCAACACTAAATAAAATGTCTTCTTCTTCTTATAAAGCTATTTCCTAGAAATGTTATTGTTCTGTATACAAGTAGTCTGTCTACATACAAGCATACTGTCTGCATACACTGAATACACAAGATATATTGTCTGCATACAAGCATATTGTCTGAATACAAGCATACTGTCTGCATATACAAGCATCATGTCCGCATACAAGCATATTGTCTGAATACAAGTATATTGTCTTAATACAAGCATAGTGTCTGTATACCTGTATACAGAAGCATATTGTTTGCATATACAAGCATACTGTCAATCACCATGTGATTAGTGCAACATGTGTCGTGTACTTCTGACAAACGTTCACGGATTGCAAGCTCCTGACATTGATGACAATAGTACACATCTAAAAACGTGTCATATCAAATTTCATCATCAATTGTCTCCAACAGAGCGGAACTATTGCCCACTGCTCCGTCAAATCCCAGTAATCCCTAAATATCAGAAAGAAGTTATCTACCAGTGTCGTACTGATCGGTCTTTGTGGATCACAAAGGGTTCAATGAAACAAACATATTCCCAAGAATTCTGACGTTAACATTAACACAGCTTCGTTGGCTCTGAGCGTGGATAAATGGGTGATAAGAACAAAGCGTACCAGTCTGGGTGACACCGGAATATCCACAGAATATCCACGGATAGAGACCTGCTGTATTGTCTTTACCACCCGTCGCCCGTCGATCAAGCAGTGATCCGCGCGCCAATACAATATGGGGGTTCAATTCGAAGATCGCATACTTAACGTGCACCATGTAGCTGGTACTTAATAACCAACTAATATTCCATGCTGTCAGCAGTGTTTAAAAAGCTATCAACAATGATGAACATACAACAATATTTACAACTGAATAGCGGCATTCAAGGACTACGTGACTTTATTTAATACCGTCGTGATTTCCAACTTATCGCCATGATTAGGTCTGCATTGCCATCATCTTTGTTCCCTGCTGAGTACTATTTAGACCAGCAGAAACTATTACTATTTATATCATTGGAACTCTGGATATATATGCTGACTGAAACCATGATAACTCCTGATGATGGAAAACGTGCTGATTAGATAAGCAGAATTTTGACTAGACCAGACTGCATTTCATATGTTTCATGTGAGGGTCATACTAGGCTTACATCAAGGTCAATACAATTTCCTGTTATAGTAAAAGCATGGAGTACACCCTGACAGTGTTTGAAATATTGAAAATAATAAGGGGTCATTCTCCATAGGCCCAATGTTAAAGGCGGTAACATCTGTAATGACCCTTTTGCGAAACGCATGCCAGATTGACAAAATGCTGATTAGACCAATAGAAAATATTAAGGACATAGTGCTAAATAGAACCTAGGGTGCGTTCAATCAACACAGGGCTGAGGAAGCCGCTTAGCTAAACTGGTTCCCTGTCCCATGTACAGTTCATACGACCCTTGAGACAGTGGCTAGTTTGGTAAGACGCTTGCAAGCACCAGTGTCTTTGAACGCACCCCTGGTGATTGAAACTATTGGAACCTCTGTCTGTAGCCACGAATTAGACCAAATTAGACCAAATCTCAATTTAGACCAACAGAACATTTATAAGAATACCACAATCCATGTTTCTATTGACAGAACATTGTTTGTTGGGTAGAAGAAGCATTATTGAAAATTTTAATTAAGCCAACTAACAATTTAATCCATCAGAATGTCAGAAAAATCAGAAAATCTATTTTGGGACGTTTTCAATTGAAAGAACAGTCTGTACTACAAGCAGAATAGAAATACGTAGAAAATATGACAGTGGAATACCAGTATCTAACAGTCTAATTCCAAACAGAATAAAGTAGATGACCAACTGATGACTAACCCCCACGAATTTCCAGGGTATGATTTCTCGAAGCTCTCATATCCACTACGAGACCATAGCGCACTCGTAAGCGGACGATCCCCACGTATTAGTGATGGTTACGAGAGTCCTTATGTTCTCGTGATAGATACACGATCTTCGAGAAACGATACTCTGGTCTTTCACAGGTGTTCATCAAGCTCTCTTCCCAGCAGAAATTACCTGCCTAATGTCCGCGATGAAACGTACTCAAATAGCGACAGCACACATAATACAAAGATTATTTGACAAAAATTGCCGCTTTGATCTGCTCAGATGTTCCAGTAAGCCTGTAATCTGCTCAGAAAACTGCTGGAAACGTATCACAGTGTATGACAGGGACTCGACTAGTTATGTCATTAAAACAGAGCTAATTTCCTTCCATCCAATGTGGATAATATCAAGGGAGAGTAAATATGTCTGCGTGAAACATAAAAGGATGGAAAGCAATGACGAGATGTGTACCGTTAACTTAATAGCCACTTCTATCTGTACCTTGGTCATCATTGGAATGACAGACCGACAAACACCTAACCTTTTTCTAATTAATATAATGCTATTTCTCTGTATCTGGTGACAATGATATTGTTTGCGATGTAACGTCTCTGTCATTACTTCTTGAATTAACGAGGTGGAATACCTTCAAATGTCGCGCAAACCTGGAAGATAATAATATCTTTCTTAGAGTGCATGTATGTGTGATGTATGTAATAAATTGCAGGTGAGTGAGTGAGTTATTGTTTAATATTACTGCTATAGATTAACAACCAAATGCAAGGAATTAGTAAATACATACTGTAGAAGAAGTAGAAGAAGAATAAGCTTTATTTAACATCGGATATATGTATAACAAAAAAAATTAGCTCTGTAGACTGGTAGAGCTATTATTATTATTTTATTTTTTATTTTTTTTTGTTGGTAATAATATGTAATTTCCTGTGTATACATAGCCTGCAGTGGGCCAAATACGTTAATTTAGACAAATATATTGTCAAATAGACCGCACCGGCATATAGCCAGCAGCATATAACTAAAAAACAAGAGACGAATATACGGACATGTGACATTGACTTGAGAATGAATATCACATTGAGTAGTCATGTGAATAGTTGCGTGATGGGCTTGCTATTTAACGCTAATTGTATTGTATTTATATGATTATAGGCAGAGTTGGTGCGGAACACTATTAGTGACACCAGTAATGATGAAATTTACTGTTTTTATTTATTTTTCATTTTAATTGTGTTAACCGTCAGATAGCCTACAGCTGTAGATACCCCGCATCACATAAAAATGTTTTAATTTAATGCATATAACCCATGGGCTATATTCATGAAATCACAGTACTTAAATTTATTACACTAATAACTTTCTATAGTGCATGAGTGATTGGGTGAGTTAGTGAGCGAGTGAGTGGTTGAGCTATTGTTTGATATTACTGTTGTAGCTTTACAATCAAATGCAACATTATGTAACATTATTACACTATAACTTTCGTAGAGAGAAATTTGTTTTGCAAGAGAAACAAATCCACAATAAATCAAACTTTTCAATATTGCATAGATTTAATTTGAAAGGAAATAAAAATATTGTAAGGCATCTTCCATTTTGTTTAAAATTCAGTATTATATTAAAACCATCCTTGTCTTCTTATTGTTTTATTTACTACTAGCAAGTTCCTAACTTCTGAACAGTCAATGTAGCCCTAGCATTTGACATGACATGACACTGAGGCTAACTGTATCATGTGTATAATTTTAAAGTGTTTAGCTTGGATTAATTGTTGCCTATAGATATGCTAAGAAGAGATTCGACACAGATGCATGACTACCTCCCTAGTAACTTAGTTCACCCATCGCTGGATTCAAACGTATCTCCTTTCGTGAAGAGTCCACGTCAGACATAAACCTGCTCTACACACGCGTGTACCAAGTTAATCCTCTAGTGACGAGAGTTTGTACTGGCGTATGTCCCCGGGTAAACGATATCCGACCCGCGTCACAATGACGTAACGATCTTGACCTCCGACCCCCCCTACAGCCACTGTCTTGGCGGAACACTGCAGACTGTTCTCGGAGCTCATAACCCCGACAGTTCTGAGAGCAACAATGCTATGAGCTCGGGCTGTGAACTCGACACACCGAGGGGAGAATGTTGTAAGAATGCGACAAAAACGTACGAGAGACTCCGGAGGTTATCTGATAGCATGGGAGCCATGACGGTGGTCAATAATTCACATCCACTAATAGGGCTGAAATCCCCATACATAATCTGGTAATCAACACGCTGTTTCGTAGTGTATTACTGGATGCTGCTATTTCAGCATGTCATTCTGTTGGATAGCGACACTTGCACATTCCTATCGATCCGAGATTGCCATGTCCTCAGCTAATCATTTAGGGATGTTTGTTTTTTTCTTTCTCCCCTGTGTAAAATTGATTTAGATGACTTCTGCTAGCAGCACTATGGCTATGGAAAGATAATAGGGCTGTATTTTTTTATTTTCCCCATTTGTAATTTATGTTCAAATGATGTGCATGATGAGGAAAGAAATGAAACCAAAAACATCCACATCGAATAAATTACGGCGGTTCGAGTTTCCTCTAATGCTCTCGGCAAAACCATGTCTATTTACATTCTGGATTATGATCAGAATGACGTCAGGGAGAGAAACCTATATGAAAATTGATAATTTCGAGGCTATGGTGACGGGTTGGGGTTGTAGACACCACCATCAACAGATTCCGACATTAATTAAGCACACATATATGATGTAAATTTATAGCTGTATGATTATTATCCACAATATTCATAGTGACTGCCTCTGTGTAAACAAACCAAAGAGATCCTGATTTTCATTGCTGATTTTCATTACCAATTTTCATTACCGATGTCCATTACTGATTTTCATTACCAATTTGCATTACTGATGCCCTACCGATGGCCATTACTAATGCCCATTACTATACAAGAAATGGGAGAAACATGGTCAGGGAGGAAGGAGCAAGTGTTATGTGGGTAGGAGGGGCAGGGGAGGGGCAGGGGAAGGGCAGTGGGGTGGGGGTGGTGGTGCAGAGCTAGGGGGGGTTGAAACAGAGGTGGAATTGGAGATATGAATATATCGCACTGGTAAAACATTGACAACAGATCCAAAAATACCTGTACAAAATAAATACACCATCTCCTTAGGATGTTTACTTTGTCAGCACGGTCAAGAATCCCCTTCAGGAAGTTATCCAACACTTTTTATTTTTGTGAATACTACATTCAGTTTTTAAAGCAAATTCGAAATTAATTGAAAATTTGGATATCATATTCTACAGATAAAATACTTAGTATCACGAAGGAACACATTCAGCTGGGATTCAAGCGGAAACACAAACAAGCAACCCACTTCCCACGTAGCAGGTTGGTTTTATACGAGCATCTTAGCATAGCAGTACAACCGTACACTCCATCTCTATCTCGACTGACATTAGAGGATATTACAATGCATCATCTTGTTCTATAGCCTTCTCATAGTGTAATCCTGATAAATCTTATACTCTCGGCCTCCTTATAACACTGTCAACGCAATGAAACATGTGACGAAAACTTTTTTTTTTGCTGTGTCGCCAATATATGTTTTTCTTTGTAGAACGGAAGAAAATGTGTGGCCAAAATATGTTTTTCTCTGTAGAACAGAAGAAAATGTGTGGCTAAAATATGTTTTTCTTTGTAGAATGGAAGAAAATGTGTTGCTAAAATATGTTTTTCTTTGTAGAATGGAAGAAAATAAAAATAAAATAAAATAAATACGGTATGTTCCAGTCACTGCCCATCTCTCGCTATTATTGTCACATTTACAGACATTCTTGCTTAACCAGTGATGGTAAAATTGTAATCCTGTGTTTGACAAAGAACAGAACAAGCATCATGAGGATACTAATAGTGCTATGCGTAAAAACCAGAAACATTTGGTATTGATTGCAATTACTTTTGTGGTTTCTGTTTGCAATTTGAATTATGATCTTCTCAATTGTTTATGTGCAGCTCACCGATATTTTTGTTCTTTTCCCTATTTCCATGATTGCTATATCTGTGCGTAGACCAGGTGCACTGGTAATGCACTGTTACAGCATTTTATCTCATTAACCTATTATTTTTAAAAATATGGATAAAACTGTGCCAAGAATATGTATTTTGATCATATTTTATTAATAATTTGGAATATGTATAATTACAAATATCAAAATACATATTGGTCAACAAGTACAACAATGAACATGTACAACCTGTTTTTTTAAATAAATATGACCTGATGATACTACCCAACACTGAAGGTTAGAAAGTCTGAAAATGCTAAAATATCAATAAAATAGAATGGCTGAGAATAATATTTTAATAATTTTCAATTCATAAATATATCATGTTGAACATGGAATAATAACAAATAATAATGATATTGTTGCAATACAGTTGACAGGATTAATATTGACTCCTAACCCCAACCCCTTCACCTAAAATAAATTGGAAATCGGGAAAGTTCTAACGCGAGTTGAATATTTGAAATTCTAAGTGTAATTCACTCAGACAAATCAGATTGTGCAACATTTTCGACTGCGAAAAATTCGATTGCAAAGGATTCAATGGAGGTGGACAGTTTTGGTAATGTCACCGGGGCAAATGGAGCTAATCAATAGTGGACGGAAACTTCATGTGACAGGGAATGCCACCTCATCAGCATGTATAGAACACATATAGAAAAGTACTCCTCTGTTGCTAAAACCAGTCTACACGTGGTAGACAACCAGATAGGACTAATAGTATGGATTGACAACTAGACAACTGTTGACAACTGTTATCAGTGTACGAGAGGTTTCTAGTTTACTCAGTTCAAATTGTACCAGCCATAGAAAAGTTATGATCTACATGAATATTGGCAAACAAATCATAGAAATACATAGAAAAAAAACACCATAAAATTATATTGATTTATGCAAAAAATATTTAAAATGAAAAATGATATTTTTTAATCTTGAACATATTAAATTTGGAAACCTTTGAATAATTATTTACTTTTATAAACAGTAATATACATGATATATGGATACCAATGTTGTCTAATAGTAATACATGTAGGTATGCTAATTACTTCGTAAAACATACACGTAAACAAGCTGGTAAAACATGAATAACTATGATCCAGTAAATCCATTTCATAAATCACATGTGAAGTACAATTGTACCTTGGGAAACTTTCCCACTGCAAATATACATAAATATATATTACTACCTGAGCATGTTTACCATGTTTACAGCCATTAGTTTCAATGTCAGCCATTAGTTTCAATGTCCAAAAGAGTTCAAGCTCCACTACACAAAGTTAATACAAAGTTTATACAACGAAAACATGAAAAAGCTTCAACCTATTCCATGTTTCTTTTCATGAAGGTCTCGCAACTGTGTATACCTATGATAGCATGACATAGGTGATACGACATTGTATAGCACTGCAACATGACACATTGCTCATTAAACACCCATAAATTATCACAGTTTAGAAACTCTTTCACAAATTGACAAAATGCAGACAAAATGTCAAGTGTATATTAACGACCAAGGTTGTAACATATTTGACCTGTTTTGCAATGTTATTATGAAAAGTCGCAACCTGGAGAACAGTATTCAATTGCAATGTTCCGAAGCACACTTAACAGCATACTCATAGCGTGCCAGACATTATACATGTTATACTCACAATGTGCCAGACATTATATTCACATTTTCCCAACATTATACTCACAATGTGCCAGACATTATATTCACATTGTACCAAACAGTATTCACAATGTACCTGACATTATACCTGTTATACAAACAATTTACTTGATATTATACCAACAACGTACCCGACATTATATTCATAATGTACCAAATTGTGAATAGATTACCTGACATTTTGGTATATTTATACTAACAATGTACCTGACATTATATGTTAAATATAACCAACATTATACTTTCAATGAACATAACATTCTACCCACACTGTACCTAACATTAGACTCACAATTTGTATCCAACATATGTACCCAACAATATACTCGCAAAGTATCCCATATTATGCTCATATGTACCCGACATTATACTCACAATGTACTTATTATATACTTAAACCAACATGTGAAGCTCCAGTGGTTTATTGTATGAGAAAATATGGAATACAGGTTCAAAAGGATAGAATACATATTATATATGTCAAGGAGAAATCTCTGGATGTTTGTGTGGACTGGAACGCACCTGCACGAACAGCGCAAAACAACAAGAGGACTTTCAATAAAATCAGTGATTCTAGTGCACTCTAGGCAAGCACTGGGGTGTGACCGACATCCACAAGAGGAGATGTATTATCACGATTATATTAGCCGTCGCTGTAAATCCATTAGGCCGCTTGGTATTCACCAGGATGCGACGGATATGTAATGTATGTGTAATGTATGCGTGATTTACGTGTTATGAGTGATAGGTGTGTCCAATATTAGCATAATTAAAGATTAATAGCAATTTCATAGCGATAAGCAGTGTGAACAGTGAGAAAGTAATGACTGTCAACGGAGATGATTTGTATCATAGTAGCATAGCCGTATCATGTGTATTATATATAGGTAATCCAGTTGTACCATGTAATATAGGATTTATCAAGTTGTGCCATGAAATACTTCATTACACAGGTGTACCATCAAATACTTCGTTATCTAGTTGTATGATGATATACTCCCAAACGTTGCAAAGAAACAACATTATAATTGTTTTCATCTTGTTTGAAGTTCATCAGTATAACTATAAGTAATAAAATACTAATTATGCTATTTCTAAAAGGTCAAGAAATGTATGTGTATACATGAATGTGTGTGTGCGCATGTGTGTGTGTGTGTACTTCCCTCATTTTCCAGAATTAACATTTTCAAATAACAGTTAATTAATATTATTTCGAATACAGAATGTCAGCATATGAAATTGATACATGTTATTAGAGAGATAACATATAAAGTATCACAAACATGATACTCAAATATATTACAGTAATCTGTATCTTTGTTGATGACTGTCATTTTCCCTACATAATGTTCATCTACATTTAACAGTAACATAAAGTGTATACAATGAGATCCCAATGTTCTGTTTGAATAGCAAAAGCATAAATGTCAATTACATTCATGATATTTAATGTATACATCATTTTAAATGTGAACATGATACAATAATCATTATCACATATTGTTCAAAACATGTTTAATATAATATTCAATCTAAGGCAAAGTTAATTCAAAGTAAACAACATGGAAGTTATTCTATGCTACTAGAAAATATATGTATATGAAACCGAATCCATGATACACACACATCCTTATGCACAATGTTTTTTTGCCACGGAACGTGTGATGTCATTCATGTCCTCGAAATATACGGTAAATACGTCATCCACACATCTAAATTTGTCCATTCAAGAACATTTAAAAATATCTTTATAATTTTAGAAATGAGGATTAAATACCTTGTTGAATGAAGTGTGTATAAACCAAATGTGTATATGATATATGTATATTCATAATTCAGGAAATAATTTACTTGATCTTTAACCATGTTAACAGCTTTCTTTTAAAAGTAGGTCAACTAGTCACATAGCTGTGAATTGTATAAATGGACAGTTTGTTTTTACACTGCAATCATGTTAATACTAATAGTTTTGTTACAACTCCAATACTTTCACATATCACTCAATTATGCAATATTAGTCATACTGCAAAATACAAATACCATAAATACAAGCATTTAATATACAGTATACCATGTACACTAATGCATATATAATTATATTAATATTTGCATTGTGATCATTGTCACACTCCAGATGTTGCAGATGTGGATGCATGTTTGCATGTGTGACATGCACGTAGACATGCTAGCTTACACTGTGTACGTATATATGGATAATTATAAACACACTATCGCGAGCGTTGGTAACAGGACGAGTGTTAAAAGTTTCTGTAACCAGTGAGGCTGTGGTTAAAAGCTGTGGGTGTGACCTTGACCTTTAACGAGAGAATACAAGTACTCTTGGATGATTGAGTTTCCCCACCCAACACCCGGATGATTCGTAGGCTACAGTATCGCCTGCAGGTAAACAAATGTCGCTAGTCGTTGTCTTCTCTGCTGGTGGATTTCCCCCTGGAAATGCTAAATAAGTAAAATAGATATTATTTTATTAATTAATATGCTTCGGCTTACCTGGCTTTTTTGGATGAGGGCTGGAAGTGAGGTCCTGCGAGCAGATCTGTGAGCGGAGAACGCATGAGCACTCGACGAACTTGATCTCCGACGTTTGATAACTGGGATTTTACCATCCTGGGTCATGAAATTTTGTATGGGTGGTTTTAGAACAGTTTCCATGTATTTCGACACTAGTATACCAGCAAATCCGCAGGTGTATGCTGCATATGGCCTGAACCCGTGAGGCAGGTCTATTAAGGATGAACATGCTAAAAATCTGGTGAAACTGACAGAGAGGATCACAACTGCACTGTGAAGGGTCTCCAGAGAGGAGAACACACTGGCCACACTGATGGAAAGAAGAACGAATACGATGACAATGGGTTGGGTGACGGTATGGGTGGCGACACCCGTCTGAGGGGTGGGTTCGGTGCTCTGGGGGGTCCCCCAGTCTCTCAGCAGTACCTGTGCTACAGTCTCCCCCAAATAACACGAACTGAAGAGTAAATAAACACTAGTTGTACTCCATGTTCGGCGGAAGTAAAGCGACAGCCAGTAGAACGCACATAGTATACTAAACATGGGCACGATCAGGCCGCACAGTCTCTGGAATAACAATCCGATGTCGCACCTCAGCAGCTGATAGAAAACTACTGTTGACAGTAACACTCCAACACCGTAAAACGCTCCGAGTTGCTGACTCGAAAACGCGGAGTTCGTCAATCCGAGCCAGTTCAGGAAGAAACTGTAATTACCTTGTTCTAGAGGCTTCACAAAAACCTGAATATATCCGTTATTTTCCGAGTCTTCTTCATCCTTTTCCTGATCGGCTTTCGACCCTTGCCGTGTCGGTTGTGAGGAACGATGCAGAGCCATATTGTTACTCGGACTTGCCTCCCGAGTTTACTACTACATGCACAAGTCGCGCGAGGAATCCTGGGTATATGCGACTGACTACTACTAGCTCTAGCCCCCTAGCGGTGCTCGTGCATGTTGTTGCTTTTCTGTCACTTTCCAGGCATGCAATGTACATTCATCGTATTACGAGTGAAATCCACATGTTGTCTATTGCACGATATGCTTGCCCGCCACGTCCGAGATGCCCGAAGCGAGTGCTCGACTGTCCGCGATGTCGGCTGCTGTCAGCTGGGTTGTCTGTCTGCTGTGATCGAACCAACGAGCTAGTATAGCCCATGCACACAAACACACAGCACACAACCTCGCTATATAGCTAGCTAGTGTTCAACGCCTCTCTCATTCAAGCCTTGGCCTATACGTTCAGTAGACGAATACTGTGGCCGTCACAGTATCCTCATATTACATCTCTTGATTTCCGTCAGATGAAATATCAGTACGGTACGTCAGTATTAGTTTGGCTAGGCCTATATCAACGAGAGGTACACCAGTGTACACACTCTACGCGTGTTTTATACACAGTTAAGTGTATTTAATATTTGCATAATGTTTGTTATGAGCTGAAACTAAATATACTTACCTATGTATATACGGTATATTGTTGACTAGCGGTTTTATACGTAGGAGCTTTTTTCGCATGTTACGTTTACGAACATACCTGTAATGTACACGGATAAGTTTCATTAACAATTATGTACAGAGAAAGTTATCTGTAAGTAATACAAGTTAATTCTTAGGTATTCCAATCAGTCTACAAAGTATGACGACGGTACGACATTGTGGAAAAGCTGTTGGGGTAAACGACGTTGTAAGAACGTGTTCTTGCTATCTGGGCAACGTACAGAAAATAGTTGTACATTATGATTATTTAGGCTAATGTAGGAACGCTGTGACGGGATAATATGTCCCGTTAAAAGACGTCCAGTATAGTTCATATAGAAAGTTATTATAACAGTTTAACTCCGGTATTAACCTTTTTAAGTCTACGTTGTCCACCGTATGTAGCATATATAAGTATAGGCTTATGTATGTTGGCTACGTTGTTAGAAAGCGAGATGATACCTTCAACATAGGCTACATGATAGCATAGGCTAGTTCCACAAGGTTCTCCGTAGGCCTATATAATTTGATAATTAAACGAGTAAAACGAAGTTTGATTACGATTATATGAATATAATCACAAGTAAGAGGGATCACGTGTGGATGAAATATAATAGGCTAATACTAGTATATAGGAAGTTCCAAATAGTCCAACGGTAGACATTCGTTCATTATGAAGAATATAAAGCCAAGAAGCTACTATAGTTTATAATATATAAGCTACTATAGTTTATAATATATAAGCTACTATAGGCATACGATAGACCTACCGTTACATTCGGAATAATATTTGTAGACTACAAATATAAATAAAGTCCTACTTATGTTTTTGTTGATACATGTAAGCCTATACTTTTATCTTGACTTTGCAAATAATTTAAACATATAACAAACCCGAAACATGCCAAAGCATTTCTGTGAGTTAAATTGTAGGCTATTTACGATGTCGTCGGGTCTGATCACCTTCCCAGAAAATTAATTACTTGAATTAAAGTGAATGATGACGGCGCATGCTAATTGCATATAATAATCACCTTCACAGAACTTCCGTTTTAGCCTAGAAGAATAGGCCTAGAGTGGTAGCAGTTGTCAATCAAATTTAGGTAACAGTATTTGTTAATTGTTGATTGATATGTCCCGAATTGACTCCAATTGTGACATCAGTCGAGGACGGTGTTCGGCCCGAGTCGCATTGAGTGATTTGGAGGATTTGGAGGGTTAACCTGTTCACGCAGTTTACCTCTTCAGCAAAAGCCTTCAGCATTAGGTTCAGACAGCTGAGTGCCGCAAGCTATATAATAACATAGGTATAGGGTATATGCAGGTAACAACCTCCGTTATAGTAAAACACCAAGAGCCACGGATGTTGCAGACGGAACAGGGAAGGTATCATATGCAAAGATAAAATTGCGCCCACAAATTAATGTGCCGCATGCAAAAACTAAATTGAGAGACAGATAAATAGTGCATTAATAACACGGATAGAGAGAAATAAAGACAGAAATAAAGAGAGTAGGCCTATGGGCTATTACTTGTCAACTTCCGATCTTTTCCATCTGCAGTACCAACTTCCGATCAACAGATGCATTTGGGCCGCCCAATCAGCTGATCAGAAATAGCACTAAAAGCCCATTTAACGCCTGATTGTAGCATACACGTAAATTGTTTTACCATTAACTTTGTCTGTACTACTACTACTGCAGTTTGGCTGCCTATGCTTGTATTGGATTAGCTTCACATCAGCTACTACTATAGCGCAGCGCTGACACACGGTCAGATGACAGCGCAGTGTAGTTTGTTATCATTTTGTAGCGGTAGTGCCAACTTCCGTTCTGAACATTCCTACCCAACTTGTCGGCGATATGCAGATGGCACAACAATGTAATTGAGGTGTAATGTATGTAGATTAATGTTGGTTATATAATGAACATTGCAAATATTTTTTTTAATATTCTTTCGAATTGTTAATGCCCTCGTTATTACATTCTAATGTTTAGATACACTACTGTATTCCAATATTTGGATATAGATATAGATAAGATAGTATTGTACATGTACTACGAATTGCTGCTATATAGCCGTTTTGGTGTTTTTCATAATTATAAGATTGCTTTCGGGGGAAGCCCTATCTATATTGAACTTGTCTTTATGTAGGCCTACATTTTTACCAAACCAGAGTGGATATCTTTTGTTAAGGTTTATATATACGTGGCAGCAGTCATATATATATATATATATATCATAATATCATTACGTGCTATGAATATGTAGGCTACTGCTATAGTCAACATTATGCGTTAGATGTAGAGATGATGTCAGATCTAAAATACCTATGTTTGAACTTATACCTTGTCTAGATCTATACACGAACACATAAGTATTTAATCATTAATCATGTATAATTCATGATTTAAAATTTTATCATCAATATTAACAAACTGTGTTGGCTGTTTTACGTTGTCGCGGACTCTTATTTTGAAAAACAATAATATACATTCTCATGATGATACAACATACAAATAAGACATTTCTCAATACATAAACGTAGGCCTACAACATTTGTTTGACAAACAGGATGTTAACATCCTATAAAATCATATGAAAGAAAACGAATGAAACTATATATATATAGAGAGTAAGAACGCTATAACATATAGGTTAGAATTATTCAAGTGAATAGATCTGTGTATAGCACAGCTTTAAACTGCATAATACACTTGTTGAATTGTGCACGAAATTTGAGAATGAGTGTATATAGTCAAACGCGTACTTATTATACAACATACATGTAGATTTCATACGGCTGCGCTCTTCGGATTATTTCCCTTTCGTAAATGAATTAAATGTTGTTGTCACATTGTGAAACATGCTATCGGTGGATACTAATTTGGTATAAGTAATGATTGTTTCCTTGCGAAGCTTTTACAGTGACATGGGTAAGAACAAAATATATATTTGCGCTCCCACGAAAAAAACCGTATTCGTTCCAATGAAAAAATCTTCGTTTATGTAATGGAGCCTAAAATGGCAAGAATTGGTATTTTGAAAATATATATTACGCATTATACCAGTAGTACTTTAAACAGAACAATGTATGCAGTATTCAGGTATATTTACCACACGGCCATCTTCGAAACAACGGCCATTATGAATACACTTTACTTCCGTCAAATACTATTCTTAAATACATATTTGACGGAGGTTATCACTAGTTATATGTACAATCATAATAGCCATTGTTTCGAGGATGCCACACAACTAACTCTCTCACACCTCAGGATATCTATAATACTAGTGTATACTTGAAGATCAAGTGGTTAAAAATGTGAATTAGGGGTGACAATCATTATTATCAATAGTATAGATTGATATATAGCTGCCACTGCAGGACTTGTTCTTTTAAGCAAAAAATGTAATACATGTAGGCCTACTGATGTAGATACAAATCACAAGCATGTCTTCCTCTTCCTGGTTAATGTTTGCCGCGTTGTCTGTACAATAATACAGTTATCGTCAAGCTTGGTTTGTCAGTACCAGCCAGCGATAGAAATTTACCTTTAAAACTTACTGACCCGAATAAGGATAAAAATAACATTTTTTTTAATAAAAAAAAATCCACATAAATTTCTACTTGCCCTGGATACCTTTAAATCGTGGTAATTTCGAACACTGGTACCAGCCGGTGCTCGCAGGTTTGCTGGAACATTCAACGCAACGGAAAAACGGATGTTGTGGGTTTCCTCCTGCCCTAAAACTGATACGCCGTGATATAGCCTAAGTGAAAGAATCTTGAAAACGGCTCTAAACCCCAATTTAAACATTTTGCCGATGGCTCCTATAACTCTTATATGGCTGCCATTCCATAAAAATAGTATATTAATTAAATAATTCTTGATTTTAAGAATTCTGTCTGTCACGTATATGTAAGCTATATTTATATATAAGTCTGTACTATTTCTGCGCCTATCATCGGATCAGCTCCAGACGAACGTCCATATTATATTCCCGCTTTTCCATCTAATACGCGTTATTCGTATTTATTAATAATTCATTAGGATTAATTTCCATTTAAACTAAGAACATAGGATCTGAAATTATTATTAAGAAACGTTTTATATGATATATATATATATGCATAATAAAAAGCACTATATATATAAAATTGGTATTTATGTGTTGTAGGTTCTCCCCCTTCTCCTTCATCTCCCTCTTCTTCTTCTTCTTCTTCTTCTTCTTCTTCTTCTTCTTCTTCTTCTTCTTCTTCTTCTTCTTCTTCTTCTTCT
>JAUTBZ010181984.1:0-22893 GCA_032361785.1 Lepetodrilus galriftensis | reverse complement strand
GGCTAGTCTACCTATACAGGAACTAGTCTGGCTAGTCTACCTATACAGGAACTAGTCTGGCTAGTCTACCTATACAGGAACTAGTCTGGCTAGTCTACCTATACAGTACAGGAAGGCTAATATAGCTAAAATAGAAATGTTAAATTCTATCTTTCTCCACTATGGTACTGATGGCAACTGAAGATGCCCAACAAGGAAATATGTTTATTAACCCAACTAACATGGAGAAAAAAATGAATTAGAAATCTACAATGACGGATTATATTCAGTCTGCTGTCTTGTCATGACTATCCATATAGCCATTGCAGAAAATCTGCCACATTTTGGAGACCAGTAAATATCATTCAAAATGGATCTTATTTGTTTGTTCCTATAAATATTGGGAACATTATCGCAATTTATCAGTAAACTTTAAATCAATACTGTAAGACAAACTTTAACGCTTCTATTTTCAGCTAAGACAACATATCAATATACCTACTGCTACAAATTGATTTTTTTTTTGTGGCTCGTCCTACGTTGGGCGGCCATTTTGGTTAGCGACCATGTTGGGTGTGCCTCCCACAGCTGGTTATATTTGTCTGACGGCCTAGTGATCAGAACTCCCAGATAGTGCCATACAATTACCCAGGAATGTTAGGTATGTGATAATCAATAGCCTCCTTGATTAAAAGTGTCGTGTAGACAGCATGCAACAATGGTTTAACCAACGCTGCAAATTGCCATATATTTTCCTCAGTGCTCTAAGGAAACAGTCTCCACAAATATATGAAAACATTAAAACTATTACATGTAGGGTTTTTTTTTAAAAGGAGAAATATTAATTTTGAGAAAAATAATTTTAATGTCATTATGTCTCAAAATAAAAGATAAAAATTATTTATACATGATTAGGGCCAGAAAAATAGAACATCCAGACCTTTACCAGGATTAATATAAGAAAGCAAAATATTATACATGTATGCACTATAATGTTGCACAGAGCAAAGAGCCATATGAGAATCTGCAAAGAGCGATAAATTATGAGAATAAATTAATAGATATTTAAGAAGCTATTGTTGGTTGGAAATGACTGCAAAACCTCTTCCCTGCTGATTTAATAAACATCACAGGGCACCTATGGTTGACTCCAGCAGAGAGAAGGTTAACAATCCAGTCGTAGTAAACCCATAAAGCCAGCCAGATGTTGTATGACCCACAGTGCAGATGAACCAAAGACAACAGCTGTACTGAACAGAGATAGACATTGCACCCATCTACCCCACTAACAGTGAATAGCTCAACTTGGATTCAAACTCAGAAAGTCTATTGGTAAATCTAAAAGACAAAATAAAATAAAATAATTTTGGCACAATAATTTCAGAAAATAAATCATCACAGAATCTAATTTGAATAATTTAAGACATTCATCCATCCATATAATACAGATCTTCATTTTCAGAAGTAATATCTCAAGGTGACAAGAAATTGTTTGACAAGAGAAAGACGAAATATATAATATGAATAGGATTATGAGACCTTGATGGATAAGAACGTTCAACAAAGTCTGCCAAGAGTGGCATTACATCACAGCATTTATAAAAAATAAAAAAAAATAACAAACCATTGGCGAATTCCAGCTCGCACGCTTTCGCCCAAAACACGTCAGAAGCATAATTCTTTCATCACCACAAGTTGAAGAGTTTGGTAAAGATTTGCATTCCCGTATAATGTGGTGGAATCGCAAACTTCGGAGCCTGGCAGAATGTTTATTAGAGAAAAGTCTGGGGGTTTTCATAAAGCCACGACAATACATACAACAAAGACTTCTCACCATAACGGTGAAAAATATTTAATAACTTGGCCGCATTGTCGAGCGAGACTTGTGTGCGGAAATCTAATAAAATTGGTTCAATATTTATACAGTGTCTTTAAACATTGTGACCAGGGTGGCCAGTATAGGCAGGAAGATGGCCAGTATAGGCAGGAAGATGGCCAGTATAGGCAGGAAGATGACCAGTATAGGCAGGAAGATTCCGAGATTTACCTGCATGCAACGATGTTGCTGCTCGGATGATGCCGAAACCAAGGCTGTTCCATTACGAGCAAAAGACCAATATGCAAACACCTCCAGAAACACCCCTTGACAAATAAACTCTCCCTCCAGGTTTTGTTTGAGTCGGAGTTACATGCTGAATGCAAATGCTTTGTTTTCCTTTCGGGGGACTTGCCCTAACGGTCCGTCCCACTGCCCAGTGTTGCGTCTCAACCAAAAGCAAATATCAAAGATGCATTGAGAATAAAGCCCGTTCTCAGACTCCGCGGAATTTCTCCGGTTAAATATCTAAATTTACGACGGACAAACTGTTCGTAAGTCTCCCTTGCCTGCGACTGTTGTCGTTTCTGGGGTGTTGTCCCGGAAACATGCAGCTTAATTGAACAAAACTTCCACGCCTAATTTTTGACATGTTGTCAAGCATTCGTGTAAATACAGAAACCTGGATGTGTAACATTCTGGAACATAGATATCAGCAGTTGCGGAAGTGATATTGTGATATGCGAACAAAGCATTGTAATTGTGAATGACATGTTAATTATTATTATTATTTTATTATTATTATTATTATTATTATTATTATTGTTGTACATAATTAACGGCAATAATTCTCTATATATTCCAGGTTTTAAAGTAAAATGTGAAAAGCATAGGTACTAACTTTATTAAAACAGGAAAATCAAGAAATCTAAAAAGGTTTCATTGAGAAAAGGTTTCATTACAAGACAAAATTTCTGATATTTTCTAAGAAAATTAAAATGTCCTCAAGATTTTATATTAATGTTCATTGAAGCTTACTCTATGAGTGGAGTAGTATGATACATTCGCTGAATTTTAATTTACCAGCGAAGTAGCGAGTTACGTGGCTCAGTGTGCATGCCGCATGGTGACCTTTGTCGTCATCCGAGTCAACGCGTATTTGTTAGCTTACTGAACATATCCTTTTTCAAACAAGCGACTTCTATATAACCTTCATGTAAAATCTGCTCTCAAACATAAATCCATTATGCTTCAATGTATTAAAATCTTTCCGTTTTCAAAGCATGTCCAATTACATTCTTCAAGTCCTGAATAAAAACGTTCCAGAATAAATCACCCTAACAAAAACTAGTTTCCCATTTCTCATGCGCTAAAGCCTGTTTCTTGATAACGAACAAACGACCTTTTGGAAAACCAATGTAAATAACTCTCAGAAGTAATTTATCAAAAATCTTTCTTTACCTTGTTATTACGTTGAATATCGGTTCAGTCGAACCATACATGCTGATAACAGCTAGCACAAGACATTGGTGAACATAGATTTTCTGCAAGGTTAAAGGCATACTGTAATACCTGGTAATAGTTTTGACATTCCATAGTCAAATGTATTTTATCTAAAAGTATGAACATTTGATTTGTCTAAAGTATATTGGGCAACAAATTACATTTATTTACTGCATTTCCCTCTCGTTTTCAATATTTTCGTTGTATATTTGTTTATTTTTAATCTCACGATAAGAAATGCGAAAATATGAAAAAGTATGAAAATATTGAAAATTAGTGGGACTTTCACAAAATGTAGCTTGTTGCCCAATATACTTGTGTAGATGAATCAAATGTACATACTTTCAGATAAAAAACAAAACAACATTTGACCATGAAATATGTCAACAAACCGTGATTGTATGTCTTTAAAGTACAAGAATGGAAGGCTTCAAACCTGAGTAAATAACGGCCATATCATGTCTAACCTTCTGGAGTGAAAACATCACACAGAAAGTTGCCGTATTTGCATACTTAAGACTACTGTTACTGTTCGACAGCTTATGTTATGTACAGTGTTTTACAACACAATTACATGGAAAGGAAGCAAGATTATCAGTCCATCTCTAAAGCACAATTCTGTCCATCTCAAAAGCACTATGCATGAAGAACAAAAGAAAAACGACAGCTAATTGCACCTACAAGCCAGCTCAAACAAATGTATCATTACAATGTCTTCATACGTCCCTAGTGCTATGAAAATTCAAAGGAATTGAAAACATCATATTAAAAAATATACTTAAAAAGAAAACAAAATTATCATGAAAAATAAAATAAAATGTAAACAGAAATGTTCGTATGACGAAATCCCATTTTAATGGTCTCTTCTCATTGATAAACTCTTTTTTTTTTGTCTTAGCGTGAATATTTCACTCATATGCGACTATGAATAGTCTTCTAAATAGACAATAGCATTAGAATATAAAATAGCAATGCAGACCAACCCAAAGGTATAGGAACCGCAACTGGTATCACTATGTTCGTTCTGGTCCATAGTTACTATGGAAACAGATATGCATGTAGGACTGATAGACTGTAAATGATAACCTATGCCCTTGATGCAATTCATGTTCAGAACTACAGAGGAAGAATCTACTCTAGAGACCAATAACAGACACTGATGACCATATGGCCATCTGTTCAGGATAATAATACACAAGGCTCTAGAGAGTGAATTCCAGTTTCCTGGATTGGCCTGGCTTTCCTTGGGTTTCCCTGGCTGTCCTAGTAGCCTGTTGGGAACATGGGAATCCCAGGCTTTCATTGGTCCTAGTAACATGTCCTAGTACTGTGAACATGGGAATCTCAGGCTTTCATTGATGTCCTAGAAGCCTAATGGGAACATGGGAATCCCAAGCTTTCATTGGTCCTAGTAGCATGTCCTAGTAGTCTGATGTGAACATGAAAATCTCAGGCTTTCAATGTCCTAGTAGCATGTCCTAGTAGATGTGAACATTGAAATCTCAGGTTTTCAATGTCATAGTAGCATGTCCTAGTAGTCTGATGTGAACATGGGAATCCCAAGTTTTCAATGTCCTAGTAGCATGTCCTAGTAGTCTGATGTGAACATGGAAATCTCAGGCTTTCAATGTCATAGTAGCATGTCCTAGTAGTCTGATGTGAACATGGAAATCTCAGGCTTTCATTGATGTCCTAGTAGCATGTCCTAGTAACATTGTGGGAACATGGGAATCTCAGGCTTTCATCGATGTCCTAGTAATAATGAATGAGCATCTACAGAACCATGTAATCCAGAGGATTACTAGACAACTAGGGGATGATCCACATAATCCACAGACACTTTGTTAGCATTCGTTAAGGTATTAGTACTGTTACCTTCTTGACAAATGTGAAGAATGGTGAGGCAGATTTGAATGGCTTAAGACATACCAATTAAAGATGGTTGTGAGAAAATGGTTCTCATGAGACTATGGTATCCGTTGAAGGTTTGTGTCTGTGCTGAACACCTTAAAGGTTTGAATACCACAGGACGAGAAGCATGGACTAAATATCATCCAGTATAATAGGCTGAATAGACAGGACATACTAAATAGCATAGAATGAGAACATAGTGAAATAAACCAAGAACGGTATCATCCAGAGTGACAAATTATCATTATGTTATCATTAATAAACACTATTGCCAAATGCATACACTCACAAATTATGTAGTCTGATTTTGATGCCAAGCACAATATCACAGAAGAAAACAGAAAGAAAAAAGATTATTCCCAAAATGTAAAAGAACTTTAATAATACTGTAATAATAATAATAATAATAATGCATATTGATAATGCGCCTATTCCATATCGTACGCATGTTCATGTTGCTACATTGCTACCATTATTGTTATTGAAAATCACATGCAAAATGGTGCCCTTGGGATCATGAAAAGAAAATTACCGTAGCAATCTATTTTAATGACCTTACAGTCCACTTCTATGCACATGCATCTCTATCGAGACTCTGTATGTCAAGCTACAGGACTCTCTATCAAGCTACAGGAATGACGGACAAGCCAAGTGGCTATACCAGATTGTATGTACACACACACCACGTCAGAGTGATGATATAGTGCTGATTAGGGTCCTGTACAGACTAATAACTCAATTACACGGGGTCATGTCTAAGGTCGTATATAATGTCCGAAACGGCAATGTCTGCAAGTATAAGGTCCATACAAAATTGTGCAACTTCTGTGTGAAAATGTGCAACTCTAAAGTAACCTCTAGATACCAAGCGAATCTCGGAAATTACATTTTATTTTATTTTCCAACATTGACTTGGGGCAAATTAACCACCAAATATAAAATTATATTTATGAATGTTCAACACTTTTGGTTCTCTGTAAGTGGACCATATGCAGCAACTCAACTTTGGTGCTGTGAAAATTAATAGCACAAATCCAATATTCTGCTTGTCAGTGGGAATTGATAGAAGTAGCTGAAGTATGTCACATCACAGGAGTCAATAAGAGTGCATCGTACAGTGTTATCTTACAAATGGAATATTAATATGGAAATCAATATCTCAAAAATGGTATACCATATTCGACGTATTAAACACCCTGCTCCAATAAATGCCCCTCCGTAACTATTTTAATAAAAATTAATTTGTTTTCAATTTATTTTACAAGGGATTTAATGCTGGAATTTGAGAAATTCTTTCTAAAGACTACTGTTTGTGATCCAGGAAGTTTTTCTGATATAAATTGTTTTAATTTTTTAATTTTTTTTATACTTAAATAAATGCCACATCCCAATTTGTACATGTAAAATATTTCTCCAGATAGGATATGATTTCACCCAGATGGGATCTGAACCTAAACACTTATGTTTTAGCCGGATACACCACTATCTAGTCTCTCTGTACTATCCCACTCATTTCATTATAGAACGATATCCTTACATAAAAGATCTAGGTAGTTGAATATAAAGACCATTAAAAAAACATACCAGTAATGGCCCAAATGTCTTTCATATTACATATTAAAATCATGTACCATATTAAGTTTCTTCGCATAACTCAGCAGGAGTTATTAACCATTCACAGAGAAAATATTTTGTATTACATTTGAACAATTTTCAAACAGACTTTTTTTATTGCATTTATTTATGGAAGTAAATTCCTACCATAATGGAAGCCATAGAACTTTTAATATCGTGGCCGTCTTGAACATTGCATGGAGTGATAGTTGAATGTTTATTAATTACTTCCAAGCTGTGAAGATTCACAATGCCAAGTTTCCAAGACGTGAAGATTCACAACGCCAAGTTTCACGTTCACCACACTCTAGTACAGCGTGAATACTCTCATACTTAACGTGGATTTAATAGCCCCCATTTTATCTCACCAAATGCTGAGTAATCCTTTCATCGGCTGGTAGACATGGGCTATTATCACAAGCAGTAAATACTTTATACTGAATGATATATCATTATATTAAAAAGAAATTACTATTCTCGGTAATAATAATATACTTGGTAGCAATAATAATTTGTTCGTTTTTCTGTGCAATAAACTTTTGTTGCAATTTTAAAAAGGTTTTATTCATCATCCAAAGTTTATATTATTTAATAAATATAATTTCCCCCACAATTTTCAATTAGTAGTATATAAATACAAGTATTATTTTAGTCTTAATGATACTAACACTGGTTAATTAAAAATGATATGATAATTTTAGTCACTTATTAATATATGCATGATTTGTTATAATTTATGTTGGTTTTATGCACATATCATCAAACAATTAGAATTTCGCCTGTTAGTTTCAATAATAAACAGAAGAACTCCATTGATTAATGATCATATCATTGATTGCGGAACAGCTCGTCCCTACGTAACATTTCCTCAAAATGTCACCCACAAAACCCAATAGTGCTGTCTGCGTGTAAAAGAAGAAAAAACATTGAAAAGAATGCGCAGCCTTCTGGGATATGAAAACAAGTGTCTCATTCACGGGATGCAAATGTTTTGATTTTTCCGTCTAAATGTCAGCGCTTGTGCGATGGAATTCCTAATCAAGACATTAGCAGCTATTTCAAGAGGAGGATTTCGGAAGTACGACACATTTTGCACCTGACATAAAATTCTTCGGGATTTCACACGTGGCTGTGATGTCATTATCGTATCTACTTTATTGTCCAGCGTCCAGCTCATTTAGTGCATATAACGGCCAACTTTCACTTCCACTTTGATAGGAGCCTATGTTGTTCTTTAACTTCCTCAGTGTTGCAGGCATATCTATATGCCCAAAACACATGCAAAATGGAACAATTAACTTTCACTACACAAAGCAACAAAGGCATTGTCATACATATTTTGGTAGATAAATGTTTGCTAAATGTATATCAACTTAAAAATGTCTTTATTTGGCAAATTGACAATGTAGTAAAGTATTCATGATATATATTTTAGGACAAGATGACTTCTAAACTTATATCTGTTACATGACTAATATAAAGTTCTGTCAAAGTGAAAATGCCTTTTACTGGGCAGACTGACAACATAAAAAAAGTATTCAAGGTACATATTTTTGTACGTGACATCTTCTAAACTTATATCAAAATGAAAATGTCTTTTGTTGGGCAGGCTGACAAAGTAACAAAATCGTCATTGAATATATGTGTGTGCATTATGTCGTCTACTCTTTTGTGGACACAAAACTGCCAAAAGTTGGTCAGTGGCCACTCTGACACTAACAGGTGGTCAGATTAGCTTAGGTCATGGTTTTTTCGGCAACAGGTCAATAGCAACGCGTGTTTGGTGAAGCATATAAAATACTACTGTAGATATGTGAACAAGCTTAACTCTGACCCGGTTTTGGTTATCAAAACATTAATGAGGTCTAAAATTCCAATTAATCATAATGAGTAATTACATAATTTCTTCAAATGATATGTGGCATGTCAAACATCATACAGTATATTAAATACTACTGTAGATAGGTAAATAAGAATAACATGTTTGACGTTGATCTGGTTTGGGTTATAGTTGATCCTGCGTGATTGTTGATTGTGTAAGAAAAACAACCTTTTTCAAAAATATAATAAAATGGTGACTTACCTCCCCTTACATTCACAATGTGCGGGTGTTGGAGACTAGATAAGATGCGTATTTCTCGACGAATTCTGTTCAGATCTGTTTCATCGTGAATTTTGGTCTTTTTGATGTATTTAATGGCAACCTGGAACACAGAAAATAGAAAACACATTGAAGGATGGATATAAATTCAAACATTTTGGAAAATTGAAATTTAGAATTAGAAAAGTGTACACTATTAACTCCAAGTTGATTATCAAGTGTTTACGGTTTTCTCTTACAATTGTCGCAAATGGGTGAAAGATTCATGCAGCAACGTTTTAACACTCCATAATCACTCATTTCTACTGCGATACAGTAATACACTACTACACATATTCATAGGTTAGCATATTAACCACAACACCATTGCACTGTCGTTAGCAAAACAACGTCATTAGCAAAACTAACGTCATTGGCAAAACTAGCGTTATTAGTTAAACCAGCATCATTAGCAAAACCAACATCATTGTGCTAAACTAACATCAGTTCCTTACAACATACTTAACGGCAAAGTATCTTGTTCGGTATTCAACCTATGGCCACAATTTTCATTGAACAAAAAAATAGGTGCAGGTAGATCTCTAGTTGAATGACAAAAATATCCCACCTGCGGATTAACAAGTAAACAGTCTCTCTAATTGATACTATACCTGTTGCACGTGACGGAAATACCGCAATCGTTGACACTAAATACACAATACGGTCTTCCGGGAGGGAGGAAATATGGAAATGTCATTAAAAATGTCCAAAATAAATTCTGTTCCACAGTGCAAGGTATTAATAAACCCTTCTTTTTTTATCCAATTCCATATTTAGCGCTTACTTGATGAATGAAAACTGTGTGAGTATCTTATACTTGTTTCGCGTTCCGTTTGCATTTCCTCAAAGCACTCAATATCTAAATGCCTCTCAGTATTTGGTTAAATGAGGGGGAATGTGAGGAACTACAATCCAAATATAAAATGGACCCTAAGGGAAATTTGGAGAAAAAAATATGCCAGGCACATCCACGGTTAGAGATAAAAATGTACGGTTTATGTCAAGACGTTGTAGTCGGATTTGCTTTCGTTTACTCGGCTGACTTCAGTTCGAAATAATTATGAAATGCCATACTAATTTAAGAATTCTATTCTAATATCATTGTATCGGTCGACTTGGTAATATTTAAGTTACACAAAATATTTAATTATGAAATGCCATACTATTGTATCAATTATTTGATGTTATTTAATTTTAATAAAAGATTGAAATATTATCATTTTGTTTTTAAGTTTTTAACATGATATATCTGTACTTTGCAATACTACCGGTACATCATTGCTATCAAACTGAGAATTGACATTTTCAGATTGAAAATACATTCTGAAGTTATTTATTCAATATATTCAATCAATATGTTACTTTTATCCAGTTTTATTTAATTTCTTCATATGTAAATCTATTCCAACAATAAATTGATATTTATAATGTTCTGTTTAACGCTGACATTTAATTTCATCTTGAAAACTATATTTTGAAACTACAGTTTAGAATCTCATATATCCATCTGTATTCTTAATAACAAAGTTTACTTTGAACACATATTATATACATCTCATTGTGTCATTCATCCACATATCTCAAAACCAATGGTGCGCAACAATGAACTATTTTTACCTCCAAATATCAAAGGGCATTCATCATACACGTTGGAATGCTCCCTTGTGAAACTATGGAAGTATCAAAATACACGCCCATAATAGAAACGTATCGCTATTGACAACACGACACGGGGAAGACGCTCTTATCTGTCAATCATTTGGATCATTACGAACCAACATACATATATACTCTATTTCACCCGTGGGTGTTGGCTGTTCTCCTGTTGGCAAGGATTCGATCGGCAGTTAATGCACTTAAATAGAGGTTACTATTACTATAGCCTGTAGTGTTACGAACAACGCCAGTACAGTCACCCCTTGATCTGTATAATGCCCTCCACTAAAGCCCTGTCCATATTTAGTTATGATATTAAAGCTTAATACGTTGTATCTATACGCTGGGTCTCTGCGTACAGTCCGCTATATTACTTAAGGTTTGATAATAATTGATGACATCACATAACGAATTTAGTGTAAATAATAAACGAGGTCTGGTTCCATGGAATAACGACGACGCAACGAAAATCGTAACTTGCGTTAATGAACATTAAGAGTTATGACTAAAGTTTACGTATAACGTACAATTGTTGCGTGGAACAGGACATGATTATCCCACGTAGGAATGCTAAGTAGATTTCCAATCTTATTATTATTATTATTTAATAGTATATTGTTTTCCGGCTAGATTATTTATACAGATATATACGTCAAGTGTTTATCGTCATTGCAACTATAACAACACAATCTATATATCTATGTAGGTATATTCAATCATGACCAAACAAAATGTAAAAATTTAATTGTACCGGTGGATCAATTTTGTGATTTGTCAAAGCATGCATGCATGTAAAACTCAGATACAAAGACTACCTTATGCGCTATTTACTCTCAGATACATATCTAGTTCCACTCAAACGGATCTATTTGGTTATCTTCTCTGATCATGAAGCATTACACAATTAAGGACGTAATAACAAAACGTCCAAAACATGCGTAACATATTATATACATGCATATTGAATCATATCCTGAAGAACAAACTAAATAACCGATTGTCTGATTACATAGTTTCCCTATGAAGTGCATTCTTAGAGAGGACATAGTTTGTGTGCCAAACACACAAACAATACTTACGTATTGATTTTATATAAGAAAGAATTTGCTTGACATGATAGACAACATTACGTGTTCGGTCATTCAGACACAGTTCTGATCATTTCTAGCATAAAGCATGCCACAGCATGTTATTGTTACTACAATTCTTTTTAGAAGGTTTTATTGAAATATTCTAATCTATGGCATTTCAACATCACCATATCATCACCATCATCATCACCATCATCATCACCATTATCACAACATTGAGAAAGATTTTCCATCAATACCTAACGGTAATGTTTGTCATTCCAACTATTTATATCCACACATTATGTCCTTCTATTCATTTTCCCTTTTCTTATTGACAAATTTACCTACATGTACATACCAATATATAAATATAAATAAGGAATCAATATTAGATATGACAACAGACACTTGTTCCAGACTATCAATAAACCGGTCACCAATACCACCAATCAAGGCATCAATTTCACCATAAACTGACCACTGCCGGACATAACCACATACAAACTTGACCCCTTGAGTCAGTTCGCATTCCGTCTAAAGCACACCTCTTTACTGACGAAGCAGACCGTATAAAAATGGAGTGATATGGCAACTAAGCAGAAGAAACACATACCAGACCTATGTTAAATCCGCAGGTAAAAGAAATACCAGGGCTGGCTTTTATTACAGTTAATAGGCTATTAAAGCCGCCACTCGACAAACGGCAGTTGAAGGAGCTGCGGTCATTTGTCGCCGAGTAGAGGCGATCTCTTTACCTCACTAAGCCTATTGTCCATCGCCTCCCCCCACTTTCCCATGAGGGCTCGCTCTGTCAATATAGGCCTGATTAGCATCATCGGTGTAATAGTATGGGCTTAGTTCCAGCTGATTTATATGGAGAATAATGTGGATTTTTTAACCTTTTTTTATCCTGGTGTCAACGGGAGATGCCCTAATAGGGGATTGTAACAGTGATTGATATTAATCGCAAGAAAGTGGTGCTTTCAACATGCTTTAGGGCATGAATATTATTATTATTCACATTATTATTATTATTATTAGTAGTAGTAGTAGTAGTAGTAGTAGTATGCCATTTTTTCATAATACTTGTACCCAATTGTAGCCAACAAATGGACAATTTTCCCAAACTTTTCAAGCAGAAAAAAAGGCTAACGGAGATTGAATCAAAGGTATACTGAAAATAATATCTTTCAAATGATGACACATTTGAATAATATTTTATCGGGAGATCATAAGGTTCTTTTTAACTGACGATACTATTTCTGTCACAATTTATGGAGCATGTAAATAAACAGTCTCACAATTGGCAGATGTACGTACAATAGTTTAGCCACACTAGTCCGAGCACGCTCAAAGAAGCATGGGTACATATAGGTGGAATAAAACAGGTTTTTACTAATCGTAGGAGGAAAACATACTCGAGAATACACAGCCATTATCAGGAAATCAAGATGTACGCCCACTTGGGGGAAATATTTCTAAAGACGTAACGTGGGTGATATCGGCAATGGACACAAACACGCACCAGCTCAAATGTAATAATTGTAAAGAAAAAAACATGCTTAAAAGATACCCAAAGTAAGAACGAATACCGTAATTGATTTCTCCCATATTGATGTTAATTTGTGATCATGTGGTATATGTAAATATTTATATATCATAAATCAATTTAAAGAACCGACGATATAGTTTTTATATTTTTAATAATTGATGTCAATCAAATTTAAAGAACCAATACATAATTTATTTTTATATAATTAGTGCCATTAAATTTAAAGAATTTATAAAAAATAAATACTAGAAATACATAATAATAGGTGTTATTAACATAGATTTGTATAGAACTACAGTAACTATGGACAAATCCAGTGTACGCGTTTATGTCCATCTATGGGTAATATGTAACGGAACATTCCTTCCTCAATCATTACCATATTAAAGCGCCCCCCTACTGAGCTACTTATTACGGAATCCTCCTAAAATTGACCACAGTTAAGTCAAGGAATTTCTTCCTTCCTCCCCTGCAAGGAACTTGACCTCTGACTGGGTTCGTTCCAATTTTCAAACTTTTAAAGCCCCAATGCCAATTGTCAAATTTTTAAAGACCCAATGCCAATTTGACCATTGCCTGTATAGTTCAAGAGGTAATCTGACCCGGTGTTGTGTGGCTTTTCTATAGAGCACTGTACCATACCTCACCCCAGGGGGTGTTGGATATGTTGCTTATCAAGCAGATCTGAGCGGATTTTTTTCTTCTAATGAACTCTGCATGATGTTAGTTAGCCCTTGTTATAACCCAGATCAACGTTTGAGAAAAAGGCCATGAACCTTTGCTTAGACATGTTCACCAGACCACTGCTTAAAAATATGCCAAACTTTGTAAATTGAACATAAGGATACAGATTTAATGAGGAACTCTCTGTAAGAAGATAAAAATTTGGATAAAAGGTTGTTTTTTCTTTGTGAGTTTACAATGGTGGCAAGACCGTAGAATTAGAATGGGATCAGTTACGCGAAAGGAGAAAATCCCGAACATCTTATAAATAGTAAAATCTTAGAAAGAGTTTTCTCAAAGTACTATTACCCTGTCTGTAATACTAACATTTCACATAACAAATAAAACAATTTAAAAATAAATTACTATTAGCAAATATAGTTAGTTTCCAATACATACAGTAATGGAACACAATAAATCGTACACAATTATTGTAAACTACCGGTACATGCAAGCATTAACTATTTAAGAATGAATCAGCCAGTTGATATACAAGTAATTAAGACTCATGTACTCTGAATTATTGAATTCATCCTCTCCATCGTTCATTTTCCCCATTACTTAATCCCTAAATTTGAAACTTTTTTAATTTGTACAATTCATGAACCCTCTTCCTGCTGGATTAGGCACATGTCATGCTCTTTAGGGCATCTCCAGTTGCCTCCAGCATGGAGAGGGTTAAACATGTTCCAACGGTACAGCACACACAGACATATCTTCCGTAATTGTCAACAGTCATTTTGATGGTCGTAACACTCTCTACCTTTCAAGTAAATAACCAAAACTTTCAAAGTATATAGACCTATTAAACTCGTTATTGGTTCCATGGATTCCAAAATAAGCACGAATGTCCTGCTTTGTTGATAGCTGGAGTTCTAACATTGACCTTGACAAGGTTCTCTTACCGCGATACAACGTCCATCATGTGACTTAATTGGCCCGTTATCTACATCTCTGATGTCTACTTACACAGACGGGTAATATTGTAAGTACTTATGTCTATGACCCTTGGTCTGGGGTCAAAACTGTTCAATGGTCCAATGGCCCACACCTTCGATAGTCGCAATGTCAAGTGGATTGTGTGTTGATCGTAGGATCACAATGACCAGACATTGCTCATACAACTTTATTTTTTTGTGGATTTTTTAATTGAGGTTCTTGTTCTAGATTTTTTCACTAATATCATGACTTTAATTGTCAGTTTAGCGAAGGAGGAAACCAGTAACATCTGTAGAGCTGAATGTTGCAGTAAATCTGCAAGCACCAGCTGGTACTGACAGACCAAGGATGATATCTGCATTGCCACTCTACAGATAGCGCATCCTATCAATATCGCGTCAGAAACGTAACTTTCGCGAACATTGATGCCAGAGATCCTAGAGTTTTTTAACAGACTTTTTCATAAGAGCATTTCCAGATTATTTTAAAATGTAGTTTAATAATTTTATTCTTTACATTGCAATTGAAAACAGTCAGAGAAGGATGTCCATATTGAATGACAGTTAATATACCTTTATCTTTACATTCATTTTCAATCTTCTGTCAGCATTTATGTTTTATCAATCAAGCATACATGAACTGTCTACCACATGATCAAACATCTACTCATAGCATACTGTAATGATCTAAACTAAAAATATTCTCTTAAAGTCCCATGAATATTCATTAAAGTACATCCAAGACTACCGGAGATGGTCACTTTAAAGGAATTAATTACCCGTCTCCAGTGACCCCAAATAACTCAGTCATTCATGTTACAAATTGACACCTGCTAAATGGAACAACTAAACCTTTGAAATTGAAATCGGACAAGATGATTACTCCAAAGTTAAACAGTGAGATGGTACTTGTTGTACAACTAGTCCTGGGCAGTTCAAACAGTGCTGATACTACTTGTTGGATAACTAGTTCCATATGTCATCACATGCGTAATCAAGATGGGCATCAAAGGTGAATCAACATGACTAGCCCTGACCCATTTGTTAGGTCACTGCAGAGCCCTATTTAATTCTGTAGATCACAGTAGTGTTCCTATGTTAAATAACAGTCTATGTTACCTTCGCATGACTATCATCATCACCTAGAAGAGTGTGAATTGCCCTGAAAGCTACAAAGGGATCGTACTCCAACTGCCATTCAATGATGTTAGTCACGGCCCTTGTCAATGACATTGGAGGCACTTATTTTAAATTGTAGTTATTATTTTCTTTTTTTAATTTCTTTCTTTCTTATTCATTTACTCATTTATGTCAATGCATTTTTATTTATTTAATTATTATTGTTAATAGTAGTATTTATTTTATTTTTATTATTAATTTTGTTATTCATTCATTTAATTCATTATTTTTGCATTTCTTTTGCATTTCTTTTTCAATTGCTTATTTGTTTACCTTTTTATTTTAGAAGAGACTATTTTCCTAAAAATGTAAATAGAGAAATAACAAATCTAATTGTAAACTATTACACATCCATAACAAAATGACTCCAGCGTCTTTGACATAGACCACTCATACTTCATGTATTTAGTCATACTTCATGTATTTATTCATACTTCATGTATTTAGCAGAAACACTTAAAATAAGTGAAATATTGGTAGCCAAATGCAAAATTAGATCGCCATGGCTCCCAAATTAGTTGCTAAATTGAGCTCTGTTTAGTCATACTTCAGGTATTTAGTCATACTTCATGTATAGTTATACTTCAGGTATTCAGTCATACTTCAGGTATTTAGTCATACTTCATGCATAGTCATACTTCATGTATATAGTCATACTTAATATAGTTAGTCATACTTCATGTACGTATTTAGTCATACTTCATGTACGTATTTAGTCATGCTTCATGTATTTAGTCATACTTCATGTATAGTCATACTTCATGTATATAGTCATACTTCATATATTTAGTCATACTTCATGTATTTAGTCATACTTCATGTATTTAGTCACACTTCATGTATTTAGTCATTACTTCTTTCTCTCGACACCAGCAACACAGATTCAACTCCCACTGGAGATGTCTAGTCACAGAACTGATCTCTTTGAAATAAAAAGCCTCCCTTAAGTGGATTCAGAAGATGTATAGGTGTTTGAATTATGGATAGTATTCACTGTATCATTGCTCATTAATTGTTCATGTCTTAGATCTTCTTACAAGTCTTGGCAATTATTTGTAACATCAGATTGTCGCTGGTTTTCGCTATTATTAGCCTTCGACATGAAGTGTAGAGTAACTGCAGACATAAATATATAGAGACATAGTAGGTGATGACATATATAGAGACATAGTAGGTGATGACATATATAGAGACATAGTAGGTGATGACATATATAGAGACATAGTAGGTAATGACTTTGTTCTGTAGAACTAATCCGGAATAAATTTCTGAAAATATTCTTCAATTTCAATATGGTTTTATCCACTGATATCAAAGGTCTTATTAAAGTTTCTAATATTTTACCAATCATTACCATATTCCCATCTAGATGGCTCTGGTATTTGATATACGCCCATACAAATATATTGAAACTGAAGAAATGTTCAGAAAATTCAATGCTGATTTGACAGTAATTAGGTAATCATAAGTCTTAATTTAATTTCTCAAGTACTCTCAATGTCCAAGTACTTTCAGCTCCTATAGCAGAATATATTTTTAAGATATTTATTTTCATCCTGTTTTTTTTTTTACAGGTCTCTTGCGCAATTCAACGCGACGCTAACTCAAGTGGCTAGGAAGCCAAGAGTACTAGGATTCAATGGGTCTATCCGTCTCCATAGATACATAACTCTGTCAATATCGTTTGGCAAGGACCACAAGGCCCAACCTTAATAACGGGAGGTGATACACCCTCATATGCTCTTTAGGGATTTCTTGAAGTTTCTAAGGAAAGGGGCCATAATTTATCAAACAGGAAGTCGGAATTGCTTTAAGTGTTGGATTTTGTATACAAAGGTAACCAATGAACCACATTAACCCCTTATATCTGTGTTGCCCAACAAATGAATATATTATAATCACATCATTTAAAAAAATATAAATATTTATTTCAATAATGTTAATAATTAATTGCATATACTATATTTCAAATACATATCGCATTGAGAATTTCAATGTTAAAAAAACAACATATTGCTAAATTATCAAGGTTAAATGAGTCGGGGTTAACTCAATGGCAAGCTATTGAATGGGCCTTATCACGAAGAGCATTCAACTCTGCATTAAGAATAAATATTGAACAATTCTATTCATGAGATTTTGAGAGACATCCGTATATTGACAGCTATTAAAGCGACACAGACAAAAGACTTGTAAATTCAGATCTCAACATAATCTATGAATAATTGGTACCAGCAATTTTCAAATGAAGTAGTGTAGTGTTGCTCAAATATTGACATTATTTGACAGTCCAATTGTATGCGTGTCTACGATAAAGAACTCAACCGGTGCCAGTTGTCACTTGTCAGTTAAACTATGTGTCATAACTTGTCAGCACTTGCCAGAATGCAGTTCATAACTTGTCTCATTTTAATAACCGCAGTAAATAATGTTCCCACATTTAATATACTGCAATATGGAACAACATATGGAGCCGCATTTAACATACTCCAATATGGAACAACATATGGAGCCGTATGTAACATACTGCAATATGGAGCTGCATTTAACATACTGCACTATGGAGCCACATTTAACACTGCAATATGGAGCCACATTTAACATACTGCAATATGGAGCCACATTTAATGCTGCAATATGGAGCCACATTTAACATACTGCAATATGGAGCCACATTTAACACTGCAATATGGAGCCACATTTAACTCTGCAACATGGAGCCACATTTAACACTGCAATATGGAGCCACATTTAACACTGCAAAATGGAGCCACATTTAACGCTGCAATATGGAGCCGAGGTCCATTGAACTGCTCCTGCTTTATAGAAAGTATTTTATCTTATTTTATTATTACTTGGGATTTTCATTAAAAAATAAATAAATAAAATAATTAGGGTTTAGAGCAGCTTTCAAGATTCTTTCACATATTGTCATGTGATGCTTTGTCAGTTTAGGTCAGGAGGAAACCTACATCATCCGTAGCACTGAATGTTGCAGTAAACATGTGAGCACCATCTGGTACTGATGAACCAAGGATGATAAAACTGTATTGCCACTCTACAGGCAGCGGCCTATCATGATAGCATCATCACAAAATCACTACATATTCATTATGGTGGATATCATAAAAGTAATTCAAGTATGATTAGTCTGTCTGTGGCACAATCAAACATAGGGTCATAATTTAATGTCTGTGTACAAGGTTTAATTCATTCTGAAATATGAAAAGTTATTATCTTTATATAGCCAGGTATTCGAAACTACATGTACTTGGTATTAGATTTAATTTGAATACATAATATTTTATGCACTTATTGGATAGAAAAAAAGTCTGTGCTGTACTGCCCTAAGGCATCTATGGGTTAGTAACGGAGCTATTTATGTAGCTTACCGACATTTAGTCATGTCATCGTGCAACGGAAAGGTAGCCTACTGTTAATGACTATAATGTATAGCCTGTGTAACAACTTGAGAAGAAAACTAGCCTATTGTTTTAACATCCAATGTTCATGCATGATAACTTGAGGTAGAAAATAAGTTATTGCCGGTATATTGTGTAGTGACAGAGACCATATACCATCTGTATATATGGTCTCTGGTAGCAACTTAATAGTTACATAATGTAAAAATAGAACTTCAATTACTCTACTCTGAACCCAAAATTCAAAAATAAATATAAAAATATTAATATATTTATCAATTTTAGATCTGGAAATTAAAAATGCTGTAATCATATTATATACCATCCTGTTTGAAAGAAATGTGCTGGCGTAATAAAATAAGTCTATAAATAGTTAATTACGCTATTAATAGTCGAGTAAATTAATTGCAAGTAAAGGTTTTGACAGCATGAATGGAAAAAAATATTGCCAGAGGCCCTCATGTCTGGAGGTCACGCGGTACTTTGACATTTAGGAGCGGTCCAGCGGTCATTCTCACACACTTAAAACACACGTTAGTCGTGACGTAGCCAATTATTTAATAGCAGTTACAGGCGACGTCCAATAGATTTTTGTCATTTGGGTCATGTGACATATAATTATATCCTAATATGGACTTCCGATCCAATCAGCCCACTTTTTACGGTTCATCGAATATGTGGTATGTGGTACTCAGACGCTTGACCATAAATATTAGTGTGTTGGTCTGTTTTGTTTAAGTTGAAATTTACAGAGAACATTTTGGTAGATCCGGATTTAAAATTGTTAAAAGATTAATTTATTGTATCATTATATGTCTGAATTGTATACAATATTAAATTCATAGACTGAAATCAGTCTAGAATAACACTTAGTGTAACTAATATTAAATTGATTGCGCACGAATGCACACAAATTATATATAATTATATTAGTAAATGTATATATAGTCTACTGGTATATTTACTAAGTACAAACAAACTTTAAACCATACAATAGTTGAATACTAACATTCACCTGATGTTTCAAGTTCTAAAATTGATTTGAACTAAAGAAATCGGAATAAATTGATCAATTTAAAACAGGTGTAGCTTTAACCAGAGGTATAATATACACTCAAGTAAGTAAAATTGCTCCATAATTTACAAATGTGCTACACATGATTCATACAAAGGGTAACCACCACCCTATAATCAATAAATTATTTTCACGCAACAAAGACCTCACGTCGTGCTAATATTAGAGAGCTCTTCAGTGCACAAAAATAAAAACATTATTTACGTCTTATCGCATTTAGTACTAGCAACCACCAGTTATTCAGCATACGATCTTTCTGTACTTTCAGTTCCATGGAGGTGATAGGGGTAGATAACCTGCATGAAACTTAAAACCTTTGGAGAAAAAAAGCAGACATTCTACAATCGCCAAGTAGATGGCAGTTGATAACAATTTTTAACCCAACACAAACCAGACTTCAATGCAAGAAGCAAAATTCGCCATTTATTCCACTATCTCCACCATCTGCGACGAATTGACGTCCTCTTTCTACAAGAGTTATTAGCCCTTTATCAGGGGAGCGATAGACACACTATTTGGTCTACCAAAGGGATTTTATTCCACGATAAATAGCGTCCCAGTTTTTGCGTCCAAACTCACAAATGCATGCTAAAGGATGAGATGGAATAGATTAACCCTGCTGGATTAGCAAAGACGCAGTTCTTTAGGGCATCTCCAGTTGCCTCCAACATGGAGAAGGTTAAGTGTTTTTCAATGCAGAAATGTCTACAGTACCGGTAGTTCCTATGAATGTAACACAAATATTATTAGAAGGCATATCTTGTTTAAGGATAAGTTCCTATGAATGTAACACAAATATGATTAGAAGGCATATCTTGTTTAAGGATAACAGAATTTGAAATTAATTAACACATGGAACAAGTAGGAATAGCATGTGTGCCTAGCATAGGACTTTATTGGGGTTTAGAGCTGCTGTCAGGATTCTTTCACTCAAATCATGTCCTGTCAGTTTCGGACAGGAGGAAAAACCAGCCACATCTGTAGCACTGAATGTTGCAGTAAACCTGCAAACACTGGCTGGTACTGATGAACCAAGGACACAATATTTCAGCGATACACAGGATAATTAATTGCAACACTGGTTAATAAAATTGCAATGCTAACCAGGATGTCCTTGAAGACAGACACTACAAATAATTACAACGCAAGGTGATCGGCTCGTGGCAATAGTTCATGTGTCTCGTACCATTAGCGCGGACATTCTGGTTCTACGCCCACCATGACGACCTTTCTGTCAGTTGTAATTAGCCACATCAACGTGAACACCGAGGTGAAGGTCGTCATACTGGACGGAGGTCGGCTTCCAATCTCAGGCATTGACATCCAACAGATAGGCTTTGGTTAGTTGGAATATTGGCATGAAATTGTCCCTGGTCAAAATGACAAGGCTTCAACATGGTCAGTGGTCGGACAATTCGGTCGTCGTTTCAACTTCAAACAAGGTTTTCTTAACTGACTGTTAATTATTTCTCAGCATATCATATCATAGCATAGCATATCTATCAGAAATGTAATTTTTTGATAAATTTAGTAAAACTAAAAGTTTACAGAATGAGATGTCTTAATTTATCTTTGTATGCAAATGATATGCTATTCCTGCATAAGAACCCGGATCCTGTTCTATTATAACGAACTACGAGAATTGTAACTCCTATAACCATACAGGAAGTTACGACTCTCGTAGCTCTACGATCATCGTGTGGAGAACGTCCCTGCAATCTGTTTCACTGGTAATTGTCGAAATTCAATCAATGTTCATATACCCTAACAACATGAATCATTCACCCAATTATGCAACAAATACTTAATATAACTGTGGTGCTATAACAACTTTGTACAACTGGTCCAATATGTCTTCAGTTTTTTTAAATCCAGCCAATTAAAGCAGCAGGCAGCTGTAGTTAAAATGTGTCTGATAAGCTCAGTGACCTCTTCGCATAGCCGGTTAAATTACAATATTAGATAACCACACAACCAACAGAACGTCATTTCTCAAACGGTCTCATGAATCTCATCTGACCTCTGGACTAGGAATGTCAAGTTATATCTTTTGCGTAACTCTCAATCCCCCTGAATAAAGCCTTCTGATATTTCCCTTAAAATTCAATTCCTCAGATTGAAGCCTTTCGTTTCTTTATCATTGTAGGCATGGTAGGAAGGCTTCTCATAAAACCTATACAGTTTGGAGGTCGGTATCAAATGATTAACTGTTGATTATCATTGAACTGGTAGCAGCGATTGAGAGAGAGAGAGAGAGAGAGAGAGAGAGAGAGAGAGAGAGAGAGAGAGAGAGAGAGAGAGAGAGAGAGAGA
>JAUTBZ010181873.1:0-20914 GCA_032361785.1 Lepetodrilus galriftensis | reverse complement strand
CTGGGTGCAACATTTGACTTGCAGACCATTTCCATGGTGTATGTATTTACCCCGGTCTCCATCATTATACATGTACATAGTGCACGACTCAGTCAAATACACTCGCGTACTCACTAGAGACTCACACCATATACTAACTTTAAAACCATTTAGCTGGAGTTTGTTTGCGAAAGGGACAGAAGTTGAATATGTTTGTGTGCGACATGTATATGGACATTGACGATATAATTCCATGTATTTGTGCATGAAAACGGTGTTTGTTAACCTCGGAGTTTGGATACAGTTTGCAATACATTATATTGAACGTGCAATAACAGAATAAATTGAACGTTTACGTTGTGTCATGTCTCTGTTGTGGCGTTCATCAATTAATTAAATCCACTGTAAACTGTATAAATCCTCCAATGTAAATAGTATATACGCTAATACATTACGTTTCATTCTGAATATATCCCCCAAAAATAATGTACACGAGTCGAAACGATACTTTCCAATTTAGATAAGTATCTATATAGATTATATATTATGCTTTGGGATCTATTTACATCTGATTGACATTTTTTTAGATGTATGTACAAATACAAACATATTTGTTAAACGACTAAGCTTAAGGTACAAAATTTCACAGAACGATTTCTTTGTTAATATTTGAATGTGTGTATACGTGTGGGTACATATATAAGACAAGGTGTATATTTTACAACGGCTACGACGTGTGTGTTCTGTTCGGGATAAAGTTTTTTTTTAAATCTGTCTGTCTATAAATTAGTGGCATTACTTTGAGCACGTTCAAAATATTATAAATATTTAAATCATGCCCTGGAGTGAGTTTGAAGGGTGTGGGGGGTCGGGGGTGGGCACACAAAGTGAGGTGGTAAGGCTATCCCAACCTGGTACCCAGAGCTTCCACCGTCTCACCCCCCACACCCCACTCCCTACCCCTAACCCCTCTTCTTCTCTCCCTTCTCCTCTCGATCGCAGTAAGTAAACATACCCACAACTTCAACTCCAACAAATTGGGACGGGTAGGACACAATTTGCGGTGGGGCTTCAAAGACCACCATTAACCTGAAGCCATGTTCTATGTACCCCCTCGTCTACAATAATATATACCCTCCTTCCTTTCCCCCATCTCGTCCCCAAATGCCAGAAAAAAATTCCCCAACCACTCGAATCCCGTCATGACTCACAATGGAATTATGCCTATCAACTCTCTACTATTCTCTGCATGTCAATTTGAAGGAGCTGTGTCAATATATCATTTATGTTCAAATGAATCATCTACATAGGAGTACTGTTTCAAATGTTCATAATAAACAATGTCTAAAAAAATATGTGATGAACGGATAACAAAAATAAATGAGATTCATTTAGGGTGGAAATTAAATAAAGTAATTGTTACAGAATAGCAAAATATTTTCGATTGCATTTGGATAGTCCTAGTATTTTAACCGTATTTTATCATGGGCATTGTCATAAACTGTAGACTTATTTAAGCTCACAATATGTGTGTGTATATTTATATATATATAAATTATTGTTGTAACAATGAAGACATGAAACGTATTAATTCTTTCACGGGAAAACTGATGCATTGAATAGTTTAAATAACTTGATCGAAATGTTAACACTATTAAATATTAAGCATAAACACAATTTATAATTCTGTGCTAATTAAATTATAATTAAACCCAAGAAAATATTTTATAATAACTAGATTTTCAACGTGTCATTGTCTAGGGAAACCCACTGTTCAGGTGTGTTGAATAGTTTGAGCGTCTCAAATCTACGTCTAGAAGTATAGAAGGTAACGAGAGTTTGAGTGCGGCAATTTCTCCCTCCTATATACCCCCAGCATCTTTGGCAGCCTGAGATTAGCGGTCTTATCAGAGTGTGGCAGTGAATTACTTCCAACCCATGCAAATTGCAAGTGTGATAATTTACACACAAGAGAGTTAAAATTTAACCAGATTTCCCCTTTGAAGTCCGCACAGGCCCATTAACCTTGCGTTTGACTAGCTTATTATTTTGGCACCCATGTATAACGATGCATTGTTATCTAAAATATCACCCAAGTTTTGTGTATTCTGTTACATAAAGCTCGGCGGATGAAATCACTTCCCCAAAAGCCATCTTGAAAAGATCCATTTCTGAGGGTTGGGGAGAAGGCTGTGATAATATGTGGATCGCATGTATATTTCACAGGCCAGGGAAATACGTAGGCCTGAACTATCGTGGCCAGATAAAGATATTTGTTCATTATGTAAAGTCTCGTCTTCTACACTGTGGGTTGCCTTTATGTTTTGTTGGCGGCTTGCAGCGTGGTGTTATGTGTGAAAGCGGGTTATCTGTGAATTCGAAGGCTGTAGATAGTGAGCGTCGTGGAGGTGTGTAAGTGCAATAGTGGACTCACATACATTGGATTAGCCTTGTCTTTGCAACCTTTAATACCACTAATCTTAATTATACATTATCGTATACCTTTGTCTTGTTAATTAACATATACTAGTTCCATATTTAAATAAATATAAACGATTGCATACACCGTGTTTTTATGTATACAAGATATTTATAGAAATCCAATTATTCCAATTATTTAAGAAATGCGGTCATATTTATTTTTACACAATTTTCACCTTTGAAATTAAATTGCACCGAGCACACGAGGTGAAATAATTCTCAAGTGGAAAAATGACACATTTTTGGCCGTATATCTTAACCATTCCCAACCTGACTGGGGTTGTGAATAAGTTAATCTTGACTTAAAGAGGATTAAAACGCGTTTAGAAAATATTCAAACTGCCAAGAATCAACAACAGTGTTCGTACATAAAGCTTTCAGTTACATTCTCTTGTTTACAAATGCCATGCTGTGCCCAGTATGAGGTTCAATACCCGAGTAGTTGATAGAAGCCTTGTGTATGTAAATGCGTGTCCCTCTCTTGTGTATTGCGGAAATTGACACGATAGCCGGACTCAGCCGAGCGGATCACCTGTCAAGATCGCCTCATTCATTCCTGTATATTTCATTTTATTTAGCAGGATGCTCATTTCCATGTTGAGGAAGAGGGCAGTCACTTCTTTGGACACGAAGTATTTCGCGGTGAATAATTACAGAGAAAGGCCGCTTTGTGATGAGTGACGTTTCATCATTGTTTATTTGAAATCGCAATGTCGAAATTCAATTTATGTCTTCCGCTTTAAATATATTTTTGTTGTAAATTTTCACCCGTAATTACATTTCATAAATATGTAAAATATGCAGCACTCTTTAGTTAATTTACATGTGCGATCTGGAAAATTAATTAAAATATTTACAGTAAAATACCGCATTCTTAAAGAGCAGTTTACTATTGTCGTATTGAAGCATATTGATGAAATGGTGTTATGTTTACATCGCGGATGAATATTTTACCTACCGCGTGTGAATCTGTTCTCACGTGGCAACGTAATTTTACATTTTGATGTAAACCCATAAACACGTCATAACATATCGACCATAAAGAGATAGATAAATGTGGGGTTTTAATGAATACAAATGCACGTACCTTTCATGTTTTTCAGCACAGGCGTCTGTGTCGTTGCAGGCACTACCGCCCTCCCCGCTCTCAGGTCTGAAACGTAACACAAATAATACATGACATGCTACAATACGTATTGATTTCTCCCAATTATTATTTACAATATATGTCAAGCTAATATGGTTAACATATAGCCCTAGAAAATTTGCTTCTCCGGTTTCAAAGACAAATCCGTGAATAATCTTTATATAGACAAACGATTTATACACACGGGGACCTATAATATAATAATACAAGGTATTCTACAGTCTGAGATAATCCGGACAACACGTGCGTAGATATTGATATGTTTTGTTATGTACTGTGACAAACCCCGTTCTCTACGGCCAATATGTCGCAGTTTCTACATTGATCCTTTAGGCAAAGGTGAATGTAAAGAAAAATAAGCATAATGTGTATAGTAAACCAACATACACTCTCGCTTGTTAAACCTCTACATGGCTGTTCCAAATTCCCGCTGTGTTCGGTGGTATATAGGGGAACTTGCGACACAAATTCCGATCCGAAAAAAAATGTAAACAGGAGAATTGCACTACATGCAAATGACTTGAACCACGACCACTTTCCAAAGTTTTCAGGATGAATTATTACACGAGGTATCCTAGATCACGAACTCCGTTAATGAAGAAGAAGGAAACACAACACACATATAAATCTATCGTCCGCTGGTGGCTCTGTATGGTGGTGCAGGTAATAGGTAAATCTACGGCGATCCTTGTCGCGTTGACCACATGGTCACGATGTGTATGGCACACATGTCATGTTGAAGTCCGATAGCTGTTGGTCACTGGGTATGAGGATCGTGACGACGTCTACGTGAGGAAGTGTTTGGTCAAGTCGTCGTCCTCCCCCTGAAGCTCGCGGCACCGGAGCTCTATAGCTGCGGTGGCTGTTCTCAAGACCTAAGGGGATCTGACTTCCTTGTAGTCGCCGAGAAAGTCAACCCTGTTATAATAATTAATTCTTATGTTGATGCGCCTGGCCCCGGCATGTGATCCTGTATACACGAGCAGTAGGCCTAGCTAGCTATAGCACACCCTCCTCCCTCTCTCCATAAACGCATACACAAACGTGTTCGCTTTATCAATTCCCAGCCCATAGGGTTACAATGATATTTTTTTCCCTTTTTCGTATTGCTAATTTTTGAGGAGGTTTGCTTATCCAGTCTAGAAATGTCAATCACTCCGCGCTACTGATAGGAGGCTGATCTCTCCGTCAATTGCTCGCAAATCATCAATCAATCATCGCATGTGGTGTGTCTCCTGCCGCCTCCCTATTGGCTAATCTCTGAACCGGGAGGCCAAGATACAGAACGAGGGCTCTTGTAGGCGGGGTGAAATACCAACGGCACCGCCTGATTCTGCCGTCACAGAGCGGGGGGCTACATTGCGTGAATGAGAAGCGATCAGTGTGGCTTCGCTGAACACAAATTGTTGTGTGTGCTATTGAATCCCCCCTTGCTATGAGCAGGCTCTAGTCAATGGGCTTCGTGGTGACTGGGCTCCCCTGCTCGAGATATCAATAGTATATTGCGACCTTGTTCGTGAGTCATTTAACAAACACAGAGACTGATGACTTTTGATGGGCTGAACATCGAGTGAGAGCAGATTCTCTGTGGCAAGACTTAACCCATACTATCGCACATTCTGTGGAGGTATTCACCAGACAGCGAGGCTCATTTCACACCCATACACACCACTGTCCGACTCCTACGTTGTGATAGAGAGGCTGAAGTGCACCTACTCAGCACTTTGTCCGCCGGTGTCGAGATCTCCATAATCATAATGTTCCCCAATACCCCTATAACACACGTGTCCAGACCTACCCCGTTGGACGTCGTCCCACCTGTGTATAATCAGTATCATTAGACTCCCACCCTTACAACACACTAGGTAAGACAGTAGAGATATTTACTTCCGGTCAGAACCATTGATTTGTAGATAAAGTATATGATATAGTATTTAAATAATAATTGGACATCCCTCACAATGTGTATTCACATGTCCGTGTATCAAGATGCTAAGATGCCTATATACTAGTATTTACTCACTATATTTACAGAATATGCGGCACTATCGAATGACTTACAGTATAGCATTGTAACTGCATGACATTTAATTAAAAGGGACTATATAGACACCGATGGTTTGTCTTTGGAGTTTTACATTTTCAATATGATCAATGTATGTGTTGACTTGATAGTGCTTTTTAAATTTGAAGTACATGTAGTAAGGCTATTATTTTATATAACAAAAGGAATAAATCACCAATCCATGATGATCCATGATCAGAATAGAATCCACCTGACATATTCTGAATTTATTTTTACTTTACAAGTGACATACAAAAATGCATGTTACTTGCACTGTTAGTATTTGGAAAATGTTCATGTTGTCTATGAGTGAGACTTTAATAAATATATCTGTCTGTCTGTATAGTATTGCTTGGTAAAGCCCACCACACGTGATATGTTCTAAAAGGCCATTACTTTAAAGAGTTATTAACTAAAGGCACTTATTCGTCCAGTATAGTGGGAGCATATACTAGGCAACACGGTATTCGGTATATTTCGGTTGACACATACCAACTGAGTAGATGTAAACATTACGTCGTTATCGCTGTCAGTGGTCATTGGAATTAATCACTATCTGCTTCATATAGCGCAGACTATTAAGTTAATAAGATTAGTGGCTCGGTGTGGGTGGATATGGTCACTAATACCCGCACAGATAGTCCTTATCTTCCACAAATCCCGTCCTAATTCCTGGAATTTTATCATGGAAGAAAGTCGCTTGATCAAACAATGTTTGACACCTGCTTTCCTCACATAAGTGTCCACGAAACGTCCCATCCGAAAACAACAATCGCAAGGTCAGATAATCTCTGGACACACATATCTATGTGAAATGTACGAGTCGCAACAAGCTTAGAAACAGATGGTTGTTGATGTTTTTGTTGTTGTTTTTTGTCTTCTTTTTTTTTTCCCCTTATAGTATTTAAATTCATGTTTATTTTATGTATTTATTAATTTTTGTTAAACACCCAAGCAATTCATCTGAATATGCGTATCTAGTACCATGCTTATAGTTATTCCCAATTATGATAAATAATGCAATTAAATATTAATTTATTTGCTATGACGAAGGCGGAACAAACCATGCAATGTGTGTTCTGCAATGCCTTGATGTTAATAGTAGTACTAGCATATAATAGACCTTCATGACTGTACTAAAACATGACTGTACGGAAATATCAAAGTAATAATTATAGTCAATGATTCTACAATGTATGAGATAAAACCCAATGGAAAGCATAACTTGAAATATATGTACAAAATAGCACATAGTATATGTACCACGATGTTTGTTGCAAATGTCCATGCGGATATACTTTAAAAAAAATCAACTTTAGTTTGTAAAGGCGAAGATATATATACAAGTTAAAAACGGTCCATAATTCTAGGGATGAAAACTTACTTAAATATATACGGCCCTCTGAAAGAGAGTGACACCGACGTAGTAATTCGCCACGGAATGTGTTTTCATTTCAAGTAAGATGGTATAATCTGTTTTCAGACACATGTTTATTTTGAGTTTGGTCAAAAGCAAGTTGTCCGCGTGTGACACAGACGTCGTGACATTGGTGATCTGCTCGGGGGCCCCTCCAGCACGTCCTCTGTGTAAGGTCTGCACCAAGCACCTCCGTGGCGGACCGGAAGTAGTCGTACTATACAGAGAGCGCCTGTGCGCATGCATGCAAATTGTTCACGAAGTTGTACCCTGTGTTTAGTATAGGTTACGCTACTTCGTACATAAGTATACCTCTATTTCTGAACAAAAGTGCTCGCTTGTTGTCACAGTGCATATGCAAGTACTAGTAATAGTATATTAGTCATGCATTTAGGAAAGTCTCTTCAAATTGTCCACAAAATGCTAATTCGTGTTTAGCTACTTCGTACCAAAATGTTCGCTTGCTGTTACAGTGAATATATACAGTATGTGTTTGCTATGCAATACTATAGAGTGTCTAAATCTATGTAAACCATGTAAGTCAGAGCCAGAAATGTTTTTACAAATGCTGCCTGTTATTGTATGCATACACTATTTATTTTTTATATATTTTTTTCCCCCCAGGTACAGGCATACACATTGGTAACAATAGACATTTCTATAACCAACTACATGTATTTCATTTCAATAGGACATACAGGAAATGCAGATTTTAAAGAAAAATATAGGGCATACACTATTGACCATTACATACACAACTATAAGTATTCACTCCCGGCCGATCCTATCATTATATGGTACAGTTGGAACATCTAGTTGCCATTGTATTTATGTATGTTTGAGATTTACTAGTATTGAGATAAACATAAACGTTCGTATTTAACAGTAGTTCATTCTTATCGTAGTACATCAAGGAAAGTGTGGGATTCATTTGGTGGTAATCAAGTTTGTGATAAATGTGTGTGCACATTATATATACATGTATAGTACATTTGTACATGTCTAGAGATCCATGAACGGTATAGTATACATGCACTGGTACGCGTCTTGTAGTTATACGGACACCCAACTACTTCAGTCACCTGTCCGCAGTAACGCTCAGAAATGCTTTCAACTCTCCCGTGACCCTCAATGTCCAAAACTAAGGTTACGTGTGTAAAAGCAACCCTATGTCATACAAAACACTACTTCGCATTTACAGCATAGTTCCACGGACGTGCACGTTTCGGCGCAAGTACGACCATTCAGCATTCGAGTGGGGGAACACCGGTTATGAAGTCCGTCGGAAGCCGGGTGGGTGGAAATGGCCCCCTCTCTCTGTGACGTTATTCACCACAGGTACAAGAAGGCCATGAGCCACCTGCAAGCCCGCCGATACAAAGACCGAGGGTGATCGCGAGGGTTGCTAGGTTTAGGCCGTTGGGAAGTAATCATGCCATTGAAAGCCGAACCGCGCAGGTGTCAGTCCGCTGTTTACTCGTGTACGCCGACTAACTATTCGGAGCGCAGTTTCTCCGGATTTATTAGAAATACCAATAAAGTACTGTACGTAGCACCCTGTTTCCTCCGATCACATGGGAAATAATAACCCCAAAAGGAGGTTTACCTACAGTCAGGGAATTGTCGTATTTAGTACCTGGTTATAGTGTGACGTATTGCGGTGTGCGAGAACAAAACGTAGTGGGGAGTGTACTGAGGTTTTGTGCGGCGACTGCGACTTAGTCCGGAGTGATCGTGACAGTCGCCGTGATATGACGTTGATCCTGGCCGAGTGTATTACATCACTAACTATTTAGGATCAGTGCTACTATTTATGTTGTTCCGATGGGTATCAACGACTTACCCGTATCGACAATCATTTATTAAAGTGCAAATTAGCACTGCTAGGATGCTTTCAGTTTGTTTTTGACCAAGGATAATATTACGTTTGTTAAATTTGCATTCGTATGCACTCAAAACAAACCAACATAGATCCATGCCTAGTATAAAAAGAAAATAAAAACATTTTCCTCACAAAATAATAATTACGAAAATGCGCTTAATTATATAGTTTCGAGGGTACTTCATCTTAATTAATTAATTCAAATGGTTACATTCTGGAGAAAGTCAATTTATTTTAAATTAATCTAAATTAAACCAGTACATTAAAGCCGTTTAAGTGAGACAATACCACAGGCTTCTCGTCTTGATTGCGGCCTAGGTACGCTCCCCATATCAAGTGCGAAGGTTTCCCGTCTCCACGTGATTGACAGGTGGTCAAGATATAGAACACAGGTGACTTTTAAACCGGAAGTGGACTGACCACCGACCCGCGCGTGGCGCTCCTCCTATTGGGCAGGAAACGTCGCCATATTTGCATAAATGCGCATGCGCCTTTGTCTTCGTAGGCATGATACTTAGATCTACAGGGCGCTACTTACAGATGTCAATATTAAGATAATAGATTTATACAGACACTGCAAGACAATTATGTTCATATTAGTATTTGAAAACTGGTTTGGTTAAGCACATATTTATTGATATTGATATTACTTTTACAAAAATCAAGCAATGTACGTTCAACGATAGCTTATATGAAAGCAGTTACATATGCATATACTTACTTACAATTATATGCACCACTAGTGTTATTTATCTTATTTTCATAAAATCATGTTATATCTTTTTTGGTGTACAGTTAGTATAGTTGAACTCGTCTAGCTGTTTTCTAAGTAATTCGGTGATCTCGAACTGACCTGCTGACGGTAGGAGGGAAACCCTGTGTGTGTGCACAGTTCTGGCAGCGTGCGGCATTAATTTGCAGAGAGTTGGTAAAATACAAACCTATATAGGTTGACAAATTTACTAAAGAGGTTAAAGAACCGGTATTCCGTTTACCACATTAGTACTTTTCACGACGCAGTCGCCCAATGCTGGCACACTGATTAGCATTGCTATGGAAATCTAATGAATATGTTGACCAAACGCTGTATAATTCCTCCTCATTTCCAATAATAAGATTTGTAAATGAGTTTGAAAAGTGCAAAGTCACCCCCTAAAAGGGAAGGGTGAAATACATGTAAATTGCAATTGCGTCACGTGGTCATCAACTGTCGGGGAGTCCAGACCAAAGATCACCGGCGATTTGAAACGCGCCTGTCACTGAATGCTCGTCCTCAATTTCACGCCTTTATCAAAATTAAATATTTGCTACGGCCTATATGAGTAAACATCATGTGCCCCAAGGATTGGGCCCACTTTGTGAAGGTGTTGTATTTCTTATATAATAGGTTGTAAGGTCATATGAGTAAAATAAAGATGCATTTTCGATCAACTTCTGTATTGTAAACTACTTTCAAATTTGCTTTATATGAATATGGTAAGTTCTGATTGGTTTTCTTATTCACGAATTATCTAAGATTCTTCGAGAAGACAAACACATTCTGTTCTTAAATGACTTTTAAAAACTGTACGTTAAAATAATATATTAAACAAATAAAATCTATTTCAGCAGGAGATATATCCAATAAGTTCCACTCCGTGACTTCCGTTGTACAGGTAAACAATAGTTTTAAAAGTCTCCAATGTTCTTTGCTCTAAATACTTTTCGTTAACTATTTCCATTGCAAACTATAAATCAAACGTACAACGTACTAAGTGTAAATTCAACATACTACAATGTAGTTGGTATAATGTACATTAATTTTCACGACGAATGAATTTTTGTTCGTATACTAGTATATATGCCTACCACATTCATGATAAAATCTTAAGATGCTTGAAATAGAGCAATTGCATGAACCATACTAAAGTTGATCAATGAAGGTTTACTTATTGCCGCAGCATGGCGACCTATGACGTAATATTACCACGAAGTTAGACATAGCGGAAGTCGGCAAATCATTACAGACAAAAATCGTTAAACATTGACTCCAGTATTTAAAGGTAGTTTCGCCTTTTGTAATAGCGGACTTAGCTCAGCCCAAATACGCTCGACCCCTTTTAAATATTGAACTGAAGTTGGTGGAGGGTCTTTAATTTTTATTTTTGTTTAAACCTTTTAGCCTAGCATCCCCGACTTGAGCAAATACGTTGACATGACTTTATTTACTGTACACACTGGCCCGGCTGAAATGGCCGGCGGGAGTGCTCCATGCAAGCTCAGCTTTTGCAGTTTTCAGGCCAATGTCGTTTGCTGTGTTACAAAAGTCATTTGTCGTACGTGAGTGACACTACCTTCGTTCAATTGGCCCTCGACTGTCCTAGACACGCTAGTTTTATGTACTTAACGGACAGGCACGTCAATTACCATGCATCTTCAACGTACATGAACAAATGTGTGTGCCATTGAAAACAACATCGAGTTTATAATAAACAGTAGCAGAAATATTAAAAGGTATAATAAAATAAAATAGTATTTATAATTGTAGAACTACTGTTTATTCGAAATTAGAACTACTACTACTACTACTACTAGTAGTACTACTACTACTACTACTACTACTACTACTACTACTACTACTACTACCTACCACTAGTACTATTACTATTACGACTACTACTACCTACTGCTACCACTACTACTACTAATAATAATAATAATAATAATACTGGTAACAACAATATTAATAGTAATAATATGTCCATTTATATAACGCCAAGCTCCACACTATAGGGGTAACATTTGAGTTCATGATTGCAATACAAATACATGTACACCTATTTATCCTGGGTTATCTACACAGGTTATATCAGAATTGTCTATCATCCATATATAGTCCTTACGGAAACACAAGAATATTGGAATTCGCAAGTTATAGATAGTCTTATTTTGATACCATTATCCAATACCAATAGTTCATCAAAGAAACTAACAATGAATGCAGTGTGAACCAAAACAAATCTGATCTCATCAATCGCTCTTCTGGCGCTGATTGAATGTTAACCGTTCATTAAGGTATATCCGGTATCGATGTAATGCTTACTGGTATACTGGATATATACGCGTTATATAACAGCTGTATACTAGTATTTCACATTAAATGCATGTTATCGCTTATAGATTAATTCTAGCAATGACAAGAATACCTAGGCTCGCATTAAGCGCAAAGATAATTTTATGTATGTCCATTATTTAAGGCTTTACCTGAATTTAATATTCTGAAGTCATAAAAACAATTAATTACAAGATATGATTTGCAATTAAAAGAGTGATACTGGATCGGGAATTAGTTTGAAATTTCTCTATGGGAGAGGGCACTGTATTTGTTCGTTGCCATGGTGCCACGTGCAATGGACGCTATCTCTCCCAGACACGATACAGTTTCTGCGGGACTGTCGTCATGGTCGTCCGCCGTCCCTAGAGAGCTTCTTCCGTCCACCATCGTGCGTTCTCTACGTCAGTGTTGTCCTAGCATCGATGTAGGGAGCTCCGACAATTACGCGCGTGCGCAAATATGCGTCGGAAAATCATCGCCGACGATGCTCGCAAACAGTGTATAATGTATCGTGAAAGGTTTCAGTGACAGTCCCGTCCATCAAATTTCCATTTTCGGACAAGAATTACTCGCATTCTCTAAGTTTCCAGTTAATTTTCTGGCAGTTAGTTTTGTTTGCTGTGCGATTAAGGGAGCGAGAGACTGAAATATGAATCCCTTCGGCCTCCAGACCCTTAGATGATTGCTAGAAAATTACATTATCATATGTCAATACACTCCGCTCGTGTACCAAGGATGGAGAACAGAATAATTATTGATAGTTAGTGTCGCGGTGAAAATATATATAAAACAATGTTTCCTGCGCATTATCATACGTAAGGTTAGATATCATCAATGCAACAGAATATGTAGGAATTATATTGATATTCCGAGTTCAGAGTTGGTCACACTCTGATGTGACCATTGCCGCCTGGAAGTCGTCATTGGTTTCATGGTGCCAGTACACAGATAGCAGCTAGGATGAACCGTTGATGTTCAGACTTCAGAGATGATGCCACAGCAAAACAAACATTATTTAGAACCTGGATTAAGCGCGTTGAATAGAGAATCAAAGACTCGTCAGATAATGTTCATGTGAGGTGTTTTCAGAATATTTATATAATTACAATTAACTTAATCCCGATCTCAGTCATGTACGAACGTATACATCTTTCATGACGTGGTATATCTTCTTAACCATGCAGACGAGTCTCTCATAGCTATATTGTCATTAGTGTCCATATCATTACACAATACTGAGCACCTACGCACATACACGTACAGACTGGCAAATTGTTTTCATCCATGTTTTAGCACGGGCCTTGTTAAAGCATGTTCCGCAAAAACAAGGCCCGTTTGTTGACGGACAACTGTACAAACCTGCAAGTAGACCTGATAAAAACCAACTTGCTTCGCTACAGGAAACACTCAATCTTTGGTGGAAAATGGTGGACGATGAAAATGAGTTTCAATTTGAGATAATTGCCAGTGGACGCCGAGACAGCACGTCTACGTGTAACCAGACCCACACAGACCCGACCAACACGCATTACGATGCTGTTTTACAAGTATAATTTGAAAATGTAGCCCTGTGTTTTATTTGACCTTTGTCTAAATCCGGCGAGAGAAAAGTCAACCATCTTTACATTTAATGAACATTAGGCGCGGGATGGGTAACTGGAAGTTACGAGAGGGAGTTGCTAGCACGGGCAATGGACACAGTATCTACCTAACACATAAACCCGACACGTCTTTGATGTTACTAGTTGTTTGAAGAGGAGACCAAAATGTTACATACGTTACAGCGGGAAATAGAGAAGTCAGTTCTAGAAGAAAGGACTTTTCTATTAATATGATTAAGTCTAGCATAGGAAACGATTATTAAAGATGTTATATGATAGGAATAGTTTGCAATAAAAGGATTCGTGATCTAATAATAATCAATAAAAGTCTTAACTGCGAATTAATGTTGCTAGTACTAGAAAATGGGGCTGTTACTTTGAAATTTACTCAAAATAGTAAATAAGGTATTTAGATGGTAGGCGGTAGAAAAGGCAATCAAAGACCATACAAGTCATGGGATTAAATAAATATACCTGTTCATAATGGCTGTATGCATGCATGTTATTATTACAATTCATTGTCAGTATAAATGTACTATTTCCTAAGTAAATGTTTCATAGTTTGAGTACGAGTACTATAGCAACATAGGTAAGCGTATACACAACTGTTCTCAGAATAGTATTAGTAAATAATTCCCAATTATTGAGTTAGTCAAACACATAAATAGCCTACACGGTAAATATGGTTTTACATTAGCAACTTTGCTGATGACAAACATTTTACTGGCGAACAATGCCTTGTCAAAGAAGAAGAAGCAACGTGTGCCCATATAGATCTGCAGAACTGTCTGGTAATCAGTTAGTGTTTATATACTGTTTGTACAATATATACATGTACACGGGACTTAATTCAAAGCCTAGGACGTAGAATTATACACAGGACAATTCTAAGACTGGGGGGAATCCCGTGGCTTTTCCTGTGTGTCTATTATCAGAGTGGAGTTAATACATCGCCCTACTCCTCCAGATCAACCCGTGCGTTCAAACCGACGCTTAAAACATTATGATTAATAGCGTTTCGATGTATCGTCCTCTCGTGTTATATGATCTGTGTTTTCAATACAAACTCACAGCCAAATTCACAAGGCGGAGAGAGTAATGCAAATGTAGATTTCATCGTAGTGGTATTGATTGACAGCTATGGAAACAGCGCATATAGTCAGTGGCAACCTCCCTTTCGATCTCATCTTTCGGGAAATGTCACGTGATGCTATCTTCGTGGAACATTTGTACGAAGCGACAGTAACTTTACGATGATTGGTAACGTATTTGGAATTGTTTTTAAATGACTTTTCCTCCAATGGAGTAGAGATATAATGTTTGTATAATTCACTAAGTGTACGTCCGTTTGTATGGTGTAGGTCCTACCTCTGTATTCATACGCCTTGAAGGAATATAAATTTGGAAATATTTTCTTAAACGAAAACATTAGTAGTTTCACAGTAAAATAGCATCGTATTATGACAATGTGAATTACAAAATATTTTCTTCGCACATTTTGTATTCATTATATTGTGTTATTTTGTGGTATACTCTAGTAGCGCTATTTTTCGTAATTGTTTCCAAATTGCTCATTGATTCTTTACGGTACCATTCAATAGTTCAATATACTTAACGTATATACACATGTTTCCCATTCAATAATTCAATATAGTTAATGTATATACACATGTTGGCCATTCAATAATCCAATATATGGTTAATGTATGCATACACGTTGATTACACATTACCATTTGGATCGCGAGTTTCCGCCTGTCCGTCTTTAGAAATGGTAAAATACAAATTGTATTTGTTTATCCACCATTATCAAGAAAAAAACATTTGCTCTGAACGCGGGGTCCTAATTCATTATTACTACGAAAAACTAGCTAATATTTATTTTAAGAAAAATAACTCCGCTTTCGTTTTAGTTCGTCCATATATGTAGGACAGAACCTATCATACAAGATGAGATATGTTTGCATTCATCAAGGATGAAAAGAAGTGCAAACATTTGTTGAAGTAGCCGGCCGGAATCTTAGACTATCCTAGCCGTGGTCTGTAATTACCACACTTAATTCCTAAGTAAAATCAATCAAATATACATTTTATAATAAATAAATATCAGTTGTGCTCGTTAGGAATTGATCGTCAGTATAGTGTGTTTGGTGCCTGGTAACTCGGCCGTGGATCTGGCTATGGCGATCTCGCTCACAAGTCTAACACTGATGCGAAATAACTTCCCCCCTGATTAAATATCTTCTCTGAGCGGCGGGGGAAATTTTCTTTCTCCTTTTCCGTATAAATATCGACCGATGCTTAAAGGAGCACTGTGTGATAATATTGTTTCGGTTGTCGTGTGATTGAGACCTGATTGACAAGCCATTATACACCGCTCGCTAGTTTTTATTTGCTGCGGAATCTTTATTTTGTTTTGTTTCAGGCCCGAAAAAGCTGTTTGCTCAATTTTTGATTGGACACTAATTTGTCTCCAACTTCGGGAGGGGTAATTTTCGGAGATAATGGAATGGGCGTCTTGTCTGATATGTTCATATCTACGACACCATCCTTCATTTTTTAAATGTTATTATACATGCACGTATAGTCCCTGAAGAGATGCAGACGCATATATTCATCAAATAACAAAAACAAATAATAGATCAAATATTGTTTCAAACATATTTGTATCAGTATGGCAATATCGTTCACACTATATTATTGTTATTATTAACGTATTATTACTAGTAGTATGTATATATACTTAGCAGAAGAAATAGTGAAATATCTTAATCTGAAAAGAAAAGTGATATATTCACCGCAATGGCTGTTAATAATATCACCTTGCCCGTATAACTCAATCATAACTTATTAATTTCAATAAACACATGAAATATCCGCTATATATCATGACATTAACAATAATTTACAATTTCCTTGTGGATACAAATACTGAAATCCTTTAAAATATATTTTTTAAATTAAAAAGAAGAAAGTTTGTATTTACAGTGTACTATAATGCAACACATAGGATTTTTGTGGGTTTCCTTCACCGATTTATATATATATACGTCAACTCCACATCATTATTAGCTAGGTGTGGCCATAGAACAATGTTGAAAGCAAACATTGGCAGATAATGGTGGGCTACATGAGGTGAGGTTGGCATTATCTGCGCGACAAAACCTGGTCGGCAAGTAATAACAACCGTAACAGTATGGTTCTATGCTGTGGCTTTAGAGGATGTCCCCATATGTTTGCAGGTTAGTATCTTCCAGCAAGGAAGGTCAATATATATCCAACCAAGTAAATGTTTTAATAATAGAATGGTCGCTTTCTCCGGCGAGGGTACTGATTGTATACATAGAGCAAATATATGTTATTCTGTTATGGAATTAGGCTGTCTATTTCAAGGGATTACACGGATGTTTCGCAAGGAATATCCAAGTATATAAATGTACATATAGCATGAATATACGAATATAATTGTACGGTAATATATTCTCCCAAAATTAATTGAAATAGTTCTGGAATACGATCTGAGGTTAAATTATTTGTCTCCGCTCTCTTGCTATCGTGAATTCCAATATTTGGGCAGATGTGACATTGGATACAAGCTAGAGGTATTAATGCTATTTGTCTATGATTTAGTTTACCAATGTAAAAATAACATGGTAACATTTCCAATGCGCAGCTGTGTGTATGAGATGCGAAATAATACGGTATTTATTTTTTCTTCGTATACAAAACGTGACAGAAGATGTTTCAATCCTGTACAACTATGAGACTATCAAACAATTAACTAACCGGAAGTGCTGCACGTGACCACGTAATATGCATTCTTCCACAGTCTGTCTTATCTGTGGAGTCTATACCAACGACCTATCACCAACAAACATGCAGTACGTATATTTCAAACAAACTGGCACTGTTAATGACTCTTACCATCCCAATTATCACAGACTTGGGCTTATAGCACTCGTATAAATCTACACCAGCGTAAGACGTATTGACGCAGCGATTAAATCTGTATCCAGTTAATGCATGCACAATAGTGAACAACTAAGTGTTAGTGAAAAGTGAGGCGCTTCTACAAGCAACACGTGTCTTGTAATTGCCACACGCGGGTGTAGAGTAGATCCTAGTAGTATGTACGTAGTGTTGATCTACGTCCATTAAACTGTGTGCGTTTCATGATCGGCCATACTAGTCGGGCCTTGAAATCTCGTACTCGAAGCACAGCTCGGACCTCGGCCAGTTCGTGATGATGCCTTAAACAGCTGCCGACGACCGCTACTACAGTCTACTACAGCACACGACTACACGTTCCCGGTCATTCATGAAAACGAACCCGTAATCCGTGCCAATAGTACAGGAGACATCATCAGTTTACGTGCAATGTTCGGTGGATGTACTCTGGGATAGACACGAACTATAGTAGTAAATGTACACGTTTAAATTAAGGAAACGTGATATATTGGATTAAAAACTAAATGTACACGTTTAAATTAAGGAAACGTGATATATTGGATTAAAAACTAAACTAAATTAAGGCGGTCGGTATATGGAATAGCTAGTATTTCTTTCTGTGTCAAGTTCAAGAAAACGCGCCGCAGTTGTTGAATTAACATCAGGGTGGCGATTAAGTTTGGGGGGAAATACGATTTTAAAATAACAAATTTAATCATTCTTTTCTGTTCTGATTATTATTAAACAATTTAACATAAAGTAAGTTAAATAATTTACCTGTTAATAAAGTATTGCCCACTGCGTATAATGAAAACTAATTCATATAAAAAACATTTTCATAAAACATTTACCTCATGATTTTCACATGAATGCATTACTCAGTTCTGAATTGACCAAAACAAAATTCACCACACCTAAAATGTTCTTAGACATCAAGTAGAACTGTAAATATCCATCAAAAGAAGGTAGTCATAAAACTAACAACATTTACACTATTGCTTGAAGCTAAATCTGTAAAACGCCAGAAATGTTAAAATCTAAATATTACTCTAGAGACAAAACAAAAGTTTAAATAATATCAAATACAATAAAGTTTAATATTATAAAATAAAATTGAAGTATACTAAATATAGTAATAGTCTCATATATTTACTAGTATGTTGGTCATGAGTTCTTGTGATGAAGCATATGCACAACTTTCATATCGTATCGAATCGAATGAGAATTTCGCCGTTTCCTTTTGAGGAGTATCAACGTACAAAACAATAAATATAGTCTACTGGAATTATTTCCGAATGTATTCGAATATATGTATATGTATTGAACAAAGGACAATCGACATGGATCTGAATGGAGCAGTAGTCTAAATCAATGGAGCTGTCGGCTTCCCGCCATCAGCCCAGCGCGCTGATACTAAAGTGCGTCCGTGTTTGAGAATGAATTACAGAGCTTCTGACCAGAGACTTAGACGGAAAATTGAACAACTCCTTTCTGTAAGTAGTTTTGACTGGACAAGGAATAAAATATTGCATTCATGCTTAAGTAATATCGACTGGGAAGTCAATATAAAAATTGCCGCCGTCGTCACTTTAAGCTCGGAGATGTTTAGTAAACTAAATGTGTCGTCAATAGCAACTAGCGCTGTCCCGTGGGAAAGTGGGTAATTTGATTATTGCCGGATTTGAGTAAGACTCCCAAAGTATATATACGCATCTATGATCCCGAGTATAAAGCATAGCACTAAGGAAGGCTAACTACTTGGCCGATATGTCTTCTAGCTGGACAGCTTTCAAGGTTTATAAGTCCAAATTGAACGCACCGGACAATCGCACCTAACCAATGGTCATTTAATAGGTACGCCTGACCTTCTCTGCGTCCACAGAGATTGTGTAGCCCCTGGTCTGCGTTTCGCGAAAAGGACGTACTGTAGTCCGGGCGTAAATGGAGGTGTACGTCACTTCCGGTTATAGTAAAACCCCTGCCTGGTACATATACGACCCTTTCGTGAAACGCAGACTTGCATGGGGGCCTCTTCTCGAACGTTATTACGATCGTAGGGCAATCTTAACGATACAGTATGGCTACGAACTGTTATTAGGTTAGGAAGTTCGTAAGAACGTTTCGAGAAGAGGTCCCGAAGTTACGAAACGTTTTGAGTATTATTTCATGTTAAAGATCAAATTTACATGGGGATTTGTGAACAAAACTTTGAGCTGAACATGAAATCGTACTCTAAAAATGTTTCATGCTCAAAAACGTTTTCGTACTCAGACAATTTCGTATTCTCGGAGCATGCATTTGACGAAATGATCGTACTGTAACCCTGGTCTAAATCCGGGCGTACGCCTTGCTTTTACTATAGCAGGAAACTACGTACACCTCCATTTACGCCCGGACTTCCGGTCCAACACTTTCGTGGAACGCAGACCAGAGTCGTATACCAGTATTCGTATCGACACCAATCCTATATAATTTGAATTTCTATATGTGAGGTCTTGTTGGTGTTTGGTCAGGGTGGTTGTGTGGCTGAGCTCTGTGTAGTATGAATTATCCCCGTATCATGACGGTCAATCAGTGTGTTTATGTTCCTTGCGCATGCAAACTATTCCAACACCATTTAATCAACAAACTCTAAACTTGATATTGCAATCACGTACGGAGACCGTAAGAGCAGTTACCGCATCGGGTCCAAAACAAACTCCTCTTTCTGTAATGAAATTTGTCAATACGTCGGGAAACGTTTATTTTACGGTTTTTAACCCAAACTCGTAAACGTTCGTTGAACCGTCTCATTTGCATTTTATCTAACATTGGTTGTTTAATCGCTACAGGGAGTTGTGGTGATCGGGCGTTATTTGCCCTGGCCAAACCCAGTCATACCAGGAGTGACATCTCCCGGCTTTGACAGTTTGTCCTCTATATAACTCCGAGGGTGACCAGGCATCTCAATAACGTGGTTTCGTAATTTTGGTATGTTCGGGATTATAGCGGTATGAAAACAATCCATTCCAGGGATCTCGGAACCCTCCCGGTGTGTCGCGTACCAATACTAGCACCAATAAACAAAATGAGGGAGTAAATGTGTCAACAGGGAGAGATCTCCTGGTTTTGTTTGGCTTGAGACGGGTTTTCGCGTTCCACATATCACTGAGATTGGCAGCTCTTGTTAATAGATGTTTACCACGTGCCCCCCACCTTCCACCCCCTCCCCCTTTGTCAGTTACAGTTACCGGAGGAATGGACCCCGGGGGAGAGGAGAGGGGCTGTGTGTGTGTGTGTGTGTGTGTGTGTACCCCCCTAG